>MJUU01067573.1:14512-44098 GCA_002080025.1 Modiolus philippinarum
CACATAAGTTTGAAGATCATAGCGGTGTTAGTTGCAGTATATGTCCACAATTGTTAAGATTTTTTCTCCAGCCTTTTTACCATCAAGTGTACTATACAATGTAGTTTTGGTGGCATTTTGAACATATACTACTGCAATCTGATTTTTCAGTTTTTCCTCTAATCTGTTTTGAAATACTCCTTGTGCTAGGTCAAATGATATTTGGTAGGAAGATTCCATAGGATAATATTGTCTCACTTTAGGCACTGCTTTGGATGTATACACCTGCAGTGCTGGTCTGTTGATTTTTGTCTCGCCTGCGACGAAAGTCGCGGAAGGNCCGGCGGCAGCATTCACAATTGTTAAGTTTTCTTCTCCAGTCCGTTTACCATCAAGCACTTGTGCAAGGTCAATGATATTTGGTAGGAAGATACATTGGAACAATATTGTTTCACTTTTGGCGCTGTTTTGAACCTATACCCCTGCAGTCACGGTCTGTTGACTTTGATATTTTGCATGATTTTCAACTTATGTCAACGTTAAGTTTTTTTCTTCAGTCCGTTTAACATCAAGTGCTTGTGCTAGGTCATACATATTTAGTAGGAAGATACCTTGGAACAATATTGCTTCACTTTTGGAACAAATTAGAACATATGCCCTTGCAGTCATGGTCTGTTGACTTCGACAATGTCCAGTACCGCAAGACGAGACATCTCTCTGTGGTAACAGTTTATTATAATGTCGATTCCCACAAGGCAAGACAGCTCTCTTTTATAGTAATTATTACAATTATTTCTATTGCAATGCACTAATAAAAGACTGTTACTGTACTGTAGACTTTGTGTTTTTAATATGAGGCCATATGAGGTATATGGTGACCTTATATATGTACTCTGCTAGCCTACATAATGTTACAATTCACAATACCAAATAAGGAATAGGGGCGGATCCAGAGAGGTCTTGACACCCCCGTTTTTTGTTAGAAAATTTTGTTTGTGATTGTTAGGCTCATTTTTTGAAAAAAATCTAGGAAATGCTGGTTAAAATCGTCAATATATAGTTTTGGACCCTCCTAAGGTCCTGGATCCACCCCTGAGGAATTACCTTTGATCACATTTGATATCAGCTGAATGTTGAACAGTGGTATAGTATTTCTACATATGTAAAAAGGAGTTTTAATATCAGCTAGTAACTGCATACTACAGACAAAGTTCTACAAGGGGTACAGGAATAATATTTGGTCAGTGTATACATCTTTGGTAGTAAGCAACATCCCCACCTTGACCTACATTTGACCCCTGACTTGAGTTGCTCTCTAACTAATATGTAGATAAAGGGCAAGGGGATTTGCAGTCTCAGTTGACAACTCCTAGTCCATTTCTACTTACATACCATCATGTTTGTCACAAGCATATCCACTCCAAATTGTTCCTTTTGGTTGTCCTAAAGCTACATATTATATTGACCTGCATGAAATTTTGAACACGGTAAGTCCAAGGAGACCATACCATGACAATTTAAAGAGGCTCTCTTAGCATAGGCCAATATTGATATGTTAGATGCTTATTTATCTATGATTTTGGCCCTTGTAGGGCCCACATTAGATGGACGGGGTCCCAAAAAACTACATCTCATAAAATTTTATAGCAAATTTATGTACATATTCTCCATAAAAGACTGAAATGTGATCCCATTTAGTACTTCTATGTCCCTTAGTATTTAAATTTAGCCAAGATAACCCCTTAAAAAGATTATGAATTATCAAAAGAACTAGAGATATGAAATTTATTAAAGTAAAAGGCTGGCAAAAAAAAACAAAATTTGGACAGACAAGTGATACTTCTATGATATGCACACCCCACCCCACCCCTTTTTGTATGGCCCCCATATATTTAGGGTGATTGTAATCATGATACATGTTCTTGTAGAATTATGTTCAATTTTATAAAGTTCATAAAAGGTTTTGTTTCAAGGATTAATAACTTCCTTTACAAAGGACAATCCAATCTTGAACATTTTTATTAGTCGTTTTTGCTATTATAGGCATTTGGAGGTACATACCACATCTCATATAGCCGGTAAACGAAGGAAGAAACATACCTTCATTTTTTTATGAAATGATGCTTATGTAAGTACATTTCAACTGATGGTGTTATAAAAAATCTATTGACAGGTTTTCAGTACACTGGGACTTAAAGTGTATAAACGACATATGAAAATCCCAACATTTTGGTCAAAAATCAACATTTTCCCGCCATTTTTTGGGTTTACCAACTGATAAATCACTGAAACCATTTTTTTTTAATTTAAACACATATGTTTTGTACCAATAATAAGCATTAGCCATGATTTTTTATGTAAAATGAAAATTTGAGGGGTGAAATAGAAGAAACTAGGTAAAAATATTGGTATTGCCGCCAGGGGGCGCTTTTGGTGTCGCTTAACTCTCTTATATGGCAAGAAAGTCCCCCTAATTTTTTTATATTTTGTAGAGGACATTCCAATCTTACAATATAGCAAAAATAAGCAAAATCTATTGACAGGATTTTTTTATCCCAAGTGCAACTCTCTACCTTAACAACAATGCTGTATTCATATCCTTTATGAATTAGTTTGTTCAACGGGTTAATAAGTTTGGAAGGACAATTTTTGACTTTATGCGCTTTGTACATGATATTGTTTGGATGTGAAATGCCCTGATGTATAAGAGCCCTGCATGTAGAACCAAATTTTCTTAATAAGTCGAGGTATCTGTAATAAAAGTTAGAGAATGTTTTTATCAATTTATGATATCTAAACCCTTGGTGCAGAAGTTTTTCAGTGAGACAAAGATTTCGGTCGTTGAAGTCAGAAACATCACTACATACTCGTGCATATCGAACAAGTTGTGAAATGTAGACCACGTAAGAAGGGGCTTACGGAACATCGCCGTCGAGATGGGGAAAATTGACTATAGGGAAGGAGAAATCATCCCTTTTATCATAAACCTTAGTTTTTAACTTTCCCTGATTTATTGATATATCAAGATCAAGAAAAGGAGTATAATCACTGCTGCTATTGGATTTATTTAAAGTAAGTTCTGCAGGATAAATTTATGTACATACACCACCAAAGATGGACCATCAATTTGGAATTATAGTGCTGCAGGTCCCAGGTGAGCGATACAGGCTCTTGAGAGCCTCTTGTTAACTCCTCAAATGAGTATTTTTGGTCCATAAATCTGGTTATTAAGACCTAAAAGCACCGATTTCAATTTGTATTGTGAATGTATTTGCACAAAATATCTTACGGCAATCTTTGACTTTGGTAAATAATGAAGTCAAAATTTATACTGAATTTGGAAATCCACGAAATGTTCCTTTCCTTGTCAGAAAATTTGAGAGGTATTCAATAAATAGGGATTAGGTTATTGCTTTTGTCACCTCTACTTACACGTTAGGGAGACGAGACTGAAGATTAGGTTATTGCTTTTGTCCTTAGGGAGACGAAATTGAAGATTAGGTTATTGCTTTTGTCACCTCTACTTACACCTTAGGGAGACGATACTGAAGATTAAGTTATTGCTTTTGTCACCTCTACTTACACCTTAGGGAGACGAGACTGAAAATTAGGTTATTGCTTTTGTCACCTCTACTTACACCTTAGGGAGACGAGACTGAAAATTAGGTTATTGTTTTTGTCATCTCTACTTACACCTTAGGGAGACGAGACTGAAAATTAGGTTATTGCTTTTGTCACCTCTACTTACACCTTAGGGAGACGAGACTGAATTATAATTGTTCATTTGTCTACCTTCGGTTTCATTCCAATGTAAAAATGGATAACAGGAAACACCTACAATGGCTGAAAAGTATAATCACATGCCGCAATCTGCTATGGAATTACACACGAAGAACACGAATAAGACAAAAGACAACCATGGACAACGATAGGAACTCGGGACAGCCGGACTTGGTACCGGCACTAGCAAAAGCCAGCGGTAGGGTTAAACCGATTTATGGGTACCCAAACCTCCCCTTTATCTGTCCCGTTTCCCTATAGTATAATAAACATACGAATAAAACCCAGTACAGGTAGACCACTAACTCCATGACCACAATCTTGAAAGGAAAGAAAAAAAAACAATACATAATTTAGAAAGATGGGTAAAGGGGTGCAAGAAGTATATGTTTGAGTAGATTTGCCAAATAATTTGTTACTACCATTATTTTTACCCCAGCAGACAAGTGTGGCATTGTTATATGCCCCGTCTGCTGGAACAATTATGTAATTATCAAGGAAGAAGGACAACAACAAAATCTTGAATCACAAATGCAAAGATGTACAAAAACCGGAGGCATTTTCTTTTTATTCCTTACAGCTATTATTTATTTTACCTTATACTAACATTCTCTCGTCCAGTCAAAAATCTTTCTTTCACCCCTCCATTTTTCATAGAGCACACTTTTTCTACTTTTTCCATGTACTAAATAAGGGATTATTTTATTCTTTAAAAAATTGTTGTTGGACAATATATTCATTCATACAGGCCAATTTGTCAGATAATCCTTATATTGCCTGCAACTATGTACAATTTCTAATTACAGCACATACATACCTCTAATACGAAAAGTCCATATAGTGAAAAACACTGAAATTTGAATAATGCACAACAGATAAATGTATTGTCTAACAACAATATTTACACATTTATATAATTATCAACTTGGTACATGTAAAAAGAAAATGTTTGCTCTATGAAAAATAGAGGCTGAGACAAAGACTGTTTGGGGAAATTATAATTAAAAAAAAAGATAAATACATACAGGTACAAATTAAGTGATTTCCAGAACACAAACTGTTACTTATCTAACTACATCACTATAGGTTAATATTTCAATGACAGGTAAAATTTCTATTACCGTCCGTATAGTATCCTCATCTATCCTGTTTCCGACCTATTAAGAGTCGATTGTGACGATTGAACAGAAACAAAAGTGACTGCAAGCTGAGTACATGCACTTTATTTCATTGTAGGTAAAAACAAACTGATTATTGTCAGAGGGCTTTTACTTCTATTTAGTAGCTTACACAGAACCAATTATTGAAATTGTAAAGCCAGAGATTAAACGACTCGAAATATAAATATGTGACAAATGCATTAGAGAATGATAAGCCATGCTCTAACCCTTACAGAATTTCATTTTCATTACAATGGCGTGTCTTTAACTTTGCTTCATTAACAAATCGAACACATTTCAATATAGAACACATTGAAGAATAACTACTGGACAATATGCCAAAGGGTATTAAAGCATTATGTTAAAACACAAGCATATTTAATAGAAACAAATCGTGGATCATTTAAATCAAAGTCCCTGACATTTCAACAAAAGATTTAGGATTGCTTTTGCAATGAAATTCCATTTATACTATAGGAACAGTTGTTTATGTATACTGTGTAAATTGCTGCTGCCATGAACAGGACTCCTATTACTCCAAAGTATCCACCATAGACTGTGAACTAAAAAGTTAATAAATTGTGTTAGTGTTGATTGGTTAAAAATTATAAGCATGAAATTATTCATCGTATACACATATAATATTAAGCAGTGTTAGTAATGATTTTCAATTCTTTCATTATGGTCGTCATGTGTCACCTTGTACTTGATTTGAGATGCCTTTTACAAAATGAAAAAAATTCTAGCTTGCAACTCTTGAAATTCGACACTGTTTGGGTATTTTGTTAATTGGGGATATAATATTGCAAAAAAACTAAACATATAATTTTACTCTGAATGGAATGTATTACAATATTTGTCCCAAAGAGGAAATATTATTTGTCAAATTTTATTTTACGAAAAAAATAAAGAATCTATTGGTAGGTGAAACAATTACATTCTGCATGGGCAAGTAAGACTTAAGAAAAAAATCTAAGACTTCAAATGTGCAAAAAATTATACACCTATATCAGAAAGGTACTCCAACGAAGATTTTTTCCGTAAATTTTGATGATTTTTTAATCTCCATTGCAAAAAAAAAAAAAATAATAATTACATGGAGCATGAAGTAGAATGTTACGTTGCACCATATACTTACATATAGGTAGATGGGAATTTGAACTACGTGTATTTTTGCATTGGTCTTGCATTTTCTTTTTGATAAGTGGTTAAAGCGCTAAAACTACAAATAACTAAATACCGAAATTAGTTTCTGAATTTCGGAGCTTCTGTATATGACCATTTCGACAACTTATGTCACTTCAGTGCAAATAAAATCTAAACATTTAGAAGATCATAAAATCAGAAATTAAAAACTGATACAGAACAAACAACAAATATGACTTTAACAGAAAACCAAAATCAACTAAGGACAGAGCTTTGCATGAGGGAGATATTTAGTTTCCAAATAAAATCGGCTTTCAGGTTAACACCGAAGTACAGACAACTGAGTTGGTGAATACCCTCGGGGACTAACAGTCCACCAGCAGAGGCATCGACCCAGTGGTAACAAATAACTAAATTCCGAACTTACTGTAAATTTAGTTTCTACAAATCATTTTACTATTTTTTGCGTTTGCTCTCAAGGTGACTTGCAATTGGACATGCGGGGAAAATACTTGAAACGAAAACAACAATTTAATGATGTTAAGTATTTTACCTGAAAGTTTTAGAGGTTAAAAGTTTGTTTTTGTTTTTTTTTTTTTTTTTGAGCAGATACACTCTTTTCTTTGAATTTAAACTTTTATTATTTTTTGTGTGTTGGAGTACTTCTATAAAATATTAAAAATGGTAATGAAACAAGCATCTATTACCTGTGTTTGCACATCGACATTTAGTCCAACTTTGTCAACGACAATAACAGTTATTAATGTCTCTACAACTAGAGCCATAAACATATTTGTTCCAAACACAAAACCATACCTCTGTCTGGTCAACGATCGGGCTATTTGTAAACTGTAAACGTGGAAAAGAATATATTATGCATTTGAATATGGATTAATGATTTATGCAACTTCGGTATTTTTTGTATTTCGGTTCTTTTTTGACATTTATTTATATCGTCAAATAAACCAAACAACTAAACAGAAATCAAAATATTGTCAAAATGCACTTAAATTTGTAGCCTCAACTGAATTCCTTTGAAAATCGAAAAATTGAACACCTGGTTGAGCTTAGGTCCTTCGGTACCATGATGCCAGTTACCAGTTTTGCAGAACTAGATTGAGATTTCCCGTCTTTTTATGTCTGATTGTTGTTTTAATGTTTAGGAACAAAACAATTCAGCACACGTTTTTTGTTATATATTTTGTTATGTTATTTATATAAATTCTATAATATTTTTTGTAAAGACTACAATGTCTTTGCTATCAGGTTTCAATTGAAACTTGAAAGTATGTAAGGCTTTAAACTACATTTTTTTTTCATTTATTCAAACAATCATATATAAATCCACGAAATTCAAAGAGTATTTTTTTCATATGTGCTTAACATTTTTACTGCATTTTTGAGGTTTATATGTTCGATATGACGTTAACTCTTCTCTCACATCCCAGATTCTAGGTTGATTCTAACTTTTACGTTTGTAGCGCATTTTAACACGATACAAGGTTCTTTATGACCGACTGACTAACTACAAGTATTAAGTATTAACTTGATACCTTAAAACAGAGAACATTTTTACAACTTGAATAAACAGACGAAGGGATATGAATTGAAAATACATAACACAAAATCCGCTAAAATATTGTAAACGTATTAATTTCCGCGGATGCTTATTTTCGCGGTTGATGAAAGATTGACATATTTGCAGGTATCAATTTTCACGGTATTCAATGAATGTTGAATACCCTTGGGGACTAACAGTCCACCAGCAGAGGCTTCGACCCAGTGGTAACAAATAACTAAATTCCGAACTTACAAATACTTATTTTCTCGGGAACTATTTTTCGTGTTCCAGGGCAAACAGCCAAAACTGCGAAAATCAAAACTGCGAAAATTAATACATTCACACTATAGTGCAAAAACAATATATTTAAAGTAATGTGACTTTTTTGTAATCAAGAAAAGATCATTCCTTTTGCTTATGGTACTAATTATGAGTTATATACACACAGGAAAAGGAACAGTTCTTCAATATATTGTAACAACAAGAAAAGTAATCATCACAACAAAATCTTATCCTATGAAAAAGTATTGGAATTATTTTCAAATACCGGTAAATAAATTCGAATCCTATTAAGAGCCGTCAATTATAAGTTGTATGTTTTCATATTAAGTTGTCAAGTACCTCTTACGGACAAATTTTCAATCCTTATACGTCAAAATATTTAATTGAATACAAAATTTCCTTTATGATGTCATTTACGTCTGCTTTTGTCCTTTTAAACCAAGTCACCAATTCAATTTCCAAAAATGAACGTATGTTTGGACATGTTTGTGTATAAGGATACAATGACAACAGAATACCAAAGTAAATGTTAATTAAGTTTCATCATATTGCCATATGCATGAAGTAATACAATGCCTTCGACACTTTTGTTTAACATAACAATAAATAAAGAAAAAAGCGAAGGAACTTGTTTTAATGAAAATTTAAAGATATTGAAATTATACTATTTAATACAGGGGTTTGTCTTTTAATGGTGGGTAAAACAATTCCCTGTGTTGAGATGTATGCTCTTTATTTTTCTTTAATATGGTGAACTTGTACATGAGATTACATTGTTTATCTCAGGTGTACACTTTGTTCATAGCTATTATTTAAATTTATGTAAATTCTAAAAACTAAGGTTTAACTCCTTCAATCTATTTTTGTCCTAAGCTATATTTGATAATACTGATTATACGGATTTTATTTGGTTTAATGCATCTTAAACATTTTTTGACATTGTGGATTTCCTATGTTTCGGTTCTAGTGCTGCTGATGAGGACTTAGTTTTCGGAATAGCCATACAGCTCATTAAAATTTAGCGCAGTTAGAGTTTACACAATGTTATGGTTTCATGTTCATTTACACCATATCCTTTTTATAAAATATGCCATGATTATTCCATTTAATAATTTTAATATTTTATTTCAATTACGTCCTGCTGTTCACAATGTCTGACATTTTAATACCCGAGGTCGGAGCCCAAAATCTGCTTTAATTAAAGTGTCACCCTTTTTTGAGCCAAAATTCACACAAACAAAAGTAATAGGAATCCTCATTTTTTTAATTTCATATTTTTGAAATTAACAATGAAGGGATATGGAGTAAATGCAAATGAGACAAAATCTCTACAAATACATGGTAAAACACAGCAATGGAACAACGCTTTTATTGTTGTTCTTCATCTTGAAGTCACTTTGAAACTCTTTTTGTAGTTGTTGTTTTCGGGACACCCGAGTTGTAAATGGAACTGATTCTGTTAATCGATTGTTTTCTAATTGGGACCCATCTTTTTGAAATAGCATTGCAAGTCTATAAGAAAATTGTTATTTATATATATGTCTAATAATAAAATACATTACGTTGCCAAAGTAATAACGGTATGGTATGTGGCCCGAAAGACACTGTAAAGCACATAAGAAACCCAGATGCTATCGCTTTGTCCCATTACAGTCAGTACCGCTGTGTTGAATATACAGACTAAGGCCATTGTTGTCTCGGAGAGTCCTGGTCTAGACCAATTTATTGGCAAAAATCCCACTGCAAGTACACTGAGCGAACCTACAGGATTGACAAACGACAATATACATTTTTGGAATAATGTTTTGACTCGACCCCGGATTGACTCACTAATAGTGTGACGGGTGCCACTAGTGGAGCAGGACACGCTTACCCTTCCGGAGCACCTGGTGTCAATCCCGGTTTTCATGGGAGTTCACATTATGAGTGCCTTAGTTCTTAATGTCGTCCTTTTTATTTCCGTGCAGTATGGCTGTTTCACGTCCTTGTTTTGTCTTTGTTTTTCTCTGTTGCAGTTTTTGCCATGTCTGTGGACTTCGATTTTTGTAATCATCACTCCCCTTGTTCCTTCGGTATTCTACCGCCGTTGTTACATCATTTTTTAGCAATGTGTAAAATTAAGATGCAATCTTCTACTCATCGCTGGTACAATGTCTGCAATTGGCAATTTCCGAGGGTTGCACTTATACGTAAATTACTTATGGAAATTTTTATTTGATATATACTGAACAAAAAAAAATTTGGCAACACATTTTCAACAGTTTCAAATTTTAATAAAAAATGCTTAAATGCTGATAGTTTCTGATCTCAGCTAAAAATTTCCGATCTTTGCTTTAATTCAACTATAAAAATTTCTTCATTTTGTCAGGTATGGGTGTACAAAATTTCAAATTGAAATTATGGTCCGAAAATTAACATGGACTTTTTTCCCATAGGCGATGTTCATTTTTTTGCAAAAAAATGTCGAATTCATCTATTGTTTAACTTTAGTTCTTTTTCCATCAAATTTGAACATTACATTATTGAGTTTGTGTAATCTGAAACACAGATACCTTATACCTGGTGCTTTTGAAACTTTGCACAGTTGTTCTAGAGACATTGAAAATATGCATCTCTGCTTTGGGACAGTTTTGAATAAACATGACCAGTTATCTGATAATAACCGCATTAATCATTTTTCAAACTAATTTTTATAGACTTGTAAAAATCACTCTAAATCACATTTTGGTATTAATTGTTTAACAAACGCAAACATTTTAGTCCCCAAAGAGCTGGACAACCACGAGTTGAATTTTGATACACAGATTACACAATTAACTATTATAGTTACAGTAACTTTTGCATTTTGTTATGTATTACCATTAGGCTGATGCCTCTCTCGGTGAACTGATAATCCGCGAGGATATTCACTACTCAGTAACCAGTACTTATGTGCTGATCCCAAAGCTAATTTTATTCGAAAACATGCAAAATCTTGGATAATTTTGCATAAAACTGAGGACTATCTCCCTCATGCATAGCACTGTAGTAAGTTTTTTACGGCTTTTCATTAAATTATTTTGGGAATATTTGTTTTATATTGGATTTTACAAACTTTTTGTTTATGGGCGTGTGATTTGATCTTTTCTTGGAGAAGACCTTGTTAAGTTGTACAACTTGTGTCGAATCCATTTGTCTTTGTTTTGACAATAAAATAAGTTTGAAAGTTTGATCTGCACTAAACAGACATAAGTTGTCATACGCAGAAACTGATTTTACAGTTATCTCGGAGTTTTGTTATTAATTCAACTTATTGCATTATTAACGACGATACTCACTTATCAATGTACCAAATGCTTCCACAGCTCCATTGTAAACTGTTCCTTTTTCATCTTCTGGTGTTATCACTTCCCATAGGTTTTGTATATAGTTCTGGACTTGAAGATGTCCACATGAGGCAAAAGCCCACCAACATGACCAAGCTACTACAGACTTATCAGAATACGATGTTTTAAGTTCTTCCCATAAAAACATTATTCCATTTTTAAAAGTTCTTCGCTCAATATTTGCTTTTTCAATCCTCTCTGAAGTTACTCCACTATTTTCGACATTTTCAACTTGTCTATCTATGTCACGATTATCCATGTCTATATTTTTATGAAATATATCCGAGTGCTTCGGTGTTTTAAGTACTAAGGCTAAAGTAAATGCTAGAGAAACGCTCACAAATGATATAATATTCAGTTGTTTATAGTCCATAAGATTAAATGAAACTAGCAACTGTCCTGTCAGATAGGCACAGAAACGCCCGACCAGAATAGAAGCTCTTGTAAAACTAGTTATTACCTTGTAATGCTCTTCTGAAACTATCGCAAATAAATATGAGTAGTAGGCAATTTCTGTGGCCGTTGCCAGGCCGTAAGAAACATCCATAAATTTAAAAGCAAGTACCCCTTGTCCCCACATAAGAATTGCCCAAGTTGAAATGTAACTCACTCCTGCAATATAAGATAAAATTCCTTAGTAAGCATTGACATTCAGCATTCATCAACAATTTTCAAATTTTTCTGCTTTTACTATACGGGACTTTCGACATAGGAGTTCTCGTGTAACTGAAGGCAGGCGGAAACGATCTCCTTAAATACCAGTAAGACGGAGTGCCTGGATTCTTGGCATATTGAAATAAATATATAGCACATAAAAGACATAATATTTATGAAATTGAAGTGTATACTTACAATTGTTCCCACATGACAATTCATTAACTAAATTTTAATTGACGAAAAACAATTAACCTGAAGCGCTACAACAGATTCAATATAAACCCCCTTAGCTCAACAGTGTTCATTAATATAGTGATTCCCTCTCAATGCATTGATGTATTGAATTTTTTAGTATAGTATCAGAACTTTAATACGACTTGAACACGACTCAGAAGTCTAGTACTGCTTTGAATTGTACAAATGTACCTCGATGACTTTCTGTCAGGCAGCACTAGGAAGCTTTTATATCGAAGAACAACAGATTTTTTTTGTTTTGTTTCAATCGATTAAATTGGAATTACAAGCCTCAAAAATGATTATTTAAAATTTCACAATTTGAAAATAACAAGAATTATAGTAATCGTATAATGCGTTAAGATCTATATATTGCTCGTACCAGATAACTAATTCAATGTCAATATTTAATTACAAAGAAAATTACTGTTTTTTTTTAAATCTACGTTGAAATAAGGACGTGAGACTGGTCGTTGTGGAAATTTTAAACTTCAGATGAATGCGATTGTCTTGCTAAGTAATGAAAACAGATGTAAGAGCTAAAAAGTTCTAATAATAATTTTCTGGCGGTTCCACAGTAAAAATGGGAAAATGTATGAATAAACGGCATATTTTGGTAAATGTGACAAATCGAGTTTGCCCGATTGAGACATTTAAACTTGTTTTTTTACTGGTGAAGTCATTTCTTACAGAATTCAGTGATGTCTATAAAATGCTTTTTTTTTAAATTTTTCCTTGATTGTAAAGCTTGACATATTCAAAATCAACGCAGGTTCTCCCGTTGTCCCAAGCAGACGGTCTGTAAGATATTTTTGCTAGAGAATAAAAGTTTCCCGTTTTTTTACCATATAAAAAGGGTTACCTCCAGTTTTTCCTCTACCTGTCTTGGCCGTTGTTAAGGAGAAGAGCTTTTTGGGTATATATCAAATGTTGCATCATGCTTAGATTTATTGCATATTTTTTTATAAATTCGGCGTCCATTGTACTCGGCTGGTTGCTCGGCAAAATTATATTGATTTTAATTTTGTTAATTTTATTTTTTCATCTCTAAGTATTAGCGATAAGACCATGGCTTGCGTTCGCAATGGGTTGCTGATCTCATTTGGAGATTCAACTGAATGGAAATTTGAACTACTGAGATTTAACGTGAGCAAGGTTTCTTCATGAATGAATGCGAATAAAATGGTGGGTTGAATAAAATTTTCCTAGAATGTTCATTAAGATGCCTTAACTGAAATTATTGAAATCAGAATAAATCATAGGATTTTAGGGTGCAAAACATGATGCTTCAAAATGGATTTTTTAGCTTAAATCAATTGAAAACATTTGCTGTTTAATCGAAAGTATAGTATATGATAGAAAAAACATACATTCGAGGACTATCACTGGCTTATAACGAAGATAGTCAGTTAGCAGAAACACAGGTACTAGCCACAGTAAATAGGCATACGTCCATATGGGAAATATTTCATTGTCAACCTGTTCAACTGTGAGATTTTTCCATGGTCCTGTTAGGTAAGCTGCCAAGTAGGCCTCTGATGGCCGATATTCCTTGAGGAAACCATACAGACAAACCATGAACGTAATACGCTTCCAGGGCATTTTTTTCTTCTGCTGAAAATATGCAACAACTGCACTCTTTTTTTATATATTTATCTTTTAAAAGACATTATCTTTGTCCCCCCCCCTCCCCAAAAATGAATTTTTCTTTACTAATTGTCTTTTACTCTGATATTGAGAAAAAGTTAAAGGGACAGAAATCAAATGACAAACAATTTATTTGTCTTATTCGTTTAACATTTGAGGATGTTTTAAGCTGTGTTCGGACTTTAACATATTTAGGATGAAATAAGTACACATCCTAGTCTTAAATATTCAATTCACCTAAAAATGTAAGATTGGCCAAGCCAAAGGAATTGTTTGGAAAATTACCCTGTTATTTATAATTCTTGCAGAATATGTATTATTTATTCAAGAACGGATAGAGAAGACGTAATTTTTTTGGACAAAAAAGTAGTTGGAAATGGATTTTTACGGAATCTAGAAATACGGTAATTTTTTTTTAATAAAGCATTTTCTGAAAGACAGGTTTGCTGCCACCTTGATTTAAGATTTAAAAAAAACAAAACAAAACAAAAATAAAAAAAAAAAGAAAGAAAAAAGAAAAAAAAAACTTGAATTAACTACTATAAAGCTTACAGTACCCTTTAACATAAATTTAAGCGTGTGTCATTCTGTTTAAAAGATAACAAAATACATGTTGGATAAATTTGATGGCATCAACGCTAATTGCCTTGTAATAAACTCATACCCAAAAGTGGTGCACACAATCAAATGTATCATAGATATTTAATGTTGTATAATGTACTTTAACTATAAAGAAGACAAAATTTTTTTGCATTCTCCTCAGATATTATCAGGCAAGTGTACCGTTTTAGAACAAGAAAATTTCTACCATAGCCTTTAACTCCTACGTAGAATGCTGATCTAAATTCTATCCTAAATTGAATGATTTTCAGCGATGAAGGCAAGTGATTTAAGTTTATTATAAATAATATATACCGAAGTTACTGTTAATTTAGTTTCTGCAGATGCGCATTTCGACAACTTCCGTGTCTTCAGTGCAGATACGATCAAAACATTTGGAAAACTATACATCGTAATACGTGTAAAAACTGATAGAGAACAAATTACCAATAAAATATAAATGGTTAAGCCAGAATAAACTAAGGACAGAGCTTTGCAAGAGGGAGTTACGTGTACGCGTTAGTTGTGAACAAACAAGATTGCTACGCGCAGCCATGTCCCCCGCCGCTGCAGTAAAGTCGATAAAGTCCCATAACTCATGTACAATTTTGCTAATAAAAATGGCGGCAGGATATGATCAACTGCATTAGGTGGCGAACAGCCAAGCAAAATGTTAGCAAAGTCCCTTAATTGGATTTTGAGGAGATGTGTCCACAAAGTCTTCCTATGTTGTACTATGCATTATTAAAGTCCCATAACTCCCGTAAAATTTGTCGAATCAAATGGCGGCATAATATGGTCAAGTACATCAGCGGTTTCTGAGGAGTTGCACCCACAAAAACGTGACACACGGACGCAGACCATTTCTATGTCCAATAGTCGTGTTACAACGGGGGACAAAAATAATGTTTCTACCACTTCTCTGGTTCTTAATCCTCAAAAACGTCGTCTTGATTACCGACGATAGCCGCTTTATTCCAAAGCATTTACGCCCAGCAGGAACCAAACTAGCAATATATCTATCAGTAACTATTCTGGCATGCGCACAAATGAAGAATGAAAATGGCTGTGACAGACTTGTGACATTCATATTACCCTTTATATTATGTACTAAATATTTACGTACACATATGATTTATACTACAATTAAACGGATTAAATAGATTTTATTTTTGACAGTTTGAAAATTTGAAAATCACTATACCGTGTGAAAGTTAATTTACCTTAATTAAATCACAAAATTCGGCTTGTAAGAGACATATATTAATAAAACGGAGATAGTTGAAAAATAAAGATGTCCTTTTTGTTGCTTCTTTTTTTGTCAACTCTTTAACGAATAGCTTAAGTTTTTTTTATATCATAGGGGTGTGTAACGTTTGGAATGGCAACTGCGTTTGGAGAAAAACAGGAGCAGAAGAAACTAAAAAGGACTAAAGTTATTTAAAAAAGCATCAACGTATTAAAATCAATATGACAATTCCACCCTGGAATGGGCTAAGCTATCCTGAAATGAACATCACATTCTGCTCCGTAAATGAAGCTTTCAAATATTAAGCCGATCTTATTAAAAGTTTAGTATGAACAGGCAATGTCAAATCTATGAAATCTGTGAGGACATGATTTGCAATACAATCAGTTGATATCTTTCAATGGTAATGGTCATTACAATTTTGAATGGAGAAAACTTACAAAGGCTTTACATAACATGGACTTAACAGTATAAAAAAGTGTTGTACTCCTTTCCTGAAATAATTGTATAAACCATTTCGTTTGACAAAAACGATAAAAGTGTAAAAAACAAAACAAAAAACAAAAAAACAAAAAAACAAAAACAAAAACAAAACAAAACACACACACACACACAAATAAAAACAAAAAAACAAAAACAAACAAAAAAAAAACCAAGCAAAAAACAAGAAAAAAAACAACAAAAAAAACCAAACAAACAACAAAAAAAAACAAAAAAACCCCAAAAAACAAAACAAAAATCAAAACAACAAAAGCAAAAAACAACCCTCCCCCAAATCCAACAACCAAACAAATATACCACAATATAAGACTACTCTGGACCTGGGTGTGTACGACACTGATTATTTGCATGCATGTCAAATAAGTAAGGCGTAAAATCTCTCTATCTATAGAATATTTTAAATATAAAAAAATATAAAAGGATTTGCCGAAGAGAACCCAGAAGACGAAGCGTCGATATAATAAATTTACATTGTGGGAGCAGGGTGGCCGAGTGGTTAAGTCGCTGGACTTTAGACACCGCTGTGAGGGTTCGATCGTCACAGTTGTTATTGGTTCCAGGTACCTGCCCTAGCTCGAGGGTTTCAGCGATTTTCCACAATAGAATATCGGGCTTTCCTCCCTAACAAAACCTGGCGACCATGCGAGAACGGCATCAGTGGCAACAGGTCGAAAAATCTCGCCGTCGGTTTAAAAGCTCGTATAGAGCTTATGCTAATTGTAAAGTCTTGTTCACCGACGTAAAATAAAACTTACCTTTACCTTTACATTGCAGGCGTTAATGTAAGGCAAAGATACATTTTAATTCAATTTTCTTCAAACGATATGTTCCACATTTTGATGTCTGTGTGTTTGATTATTGCTGTTAAACTAATTTATAGCATTTCATTCTTTTATGGTCTGTGACTAATCACATTTTTATTTGATCTGCTCTAAAGAGACGCAAGTTGTCGAAATTGTCATATGCAAAATCTAAATTTACAGTATCTTCGGTATTTTGTTAGGCCAAAATGAAAAAAAAATATGTGTGTTTCCGGTTACCCAACCTACCCTAATTTTGCTTTACATTAAACATATTTTATTCGCAAAAATAGTTTGCAAAAGGGATTGGACAAAAGTTATACAACATTATGTAACGTCCTCTCCCATACAATATAATATATATATATATATATATATATACATAATATAAATGGCGACATAAGTTAAACATACATTTTCAAAAACACAATTAAGTCACTATTATGTGGTAACATTTGAAATGATAAATTAAATAAATAAAGAAAGAAAGAAAGAAAGAAAGAAAGAAAGAAAGGAAGAAAGAAAGAGGAGTGTACATATTTATGGAGAATCACGACAAAATTAAAACCGTTGAGTTCTTCTTATATAAGTATGCACTAGAGTAAAAATAAAACAATTTTCATCATTTGACAGAGATTCATCTCCCGCTAGAATAAGTTGTATCGTAACATTGAAAGACTGTAGACCTGAAAGAAGATCGCGCCGTGCTTCATTATATTTCGGACATTCGAAGAAGAAATGAATGGCGTCTTCATATGGACTGCCACAATTACAAGAGGGATCGAATACTAAGTTTACCAGAAACATATCTGATTTTAACAAACTGCACATATGGCGTAATCGTGTATGAACTATGTTAGTTTTTCGATCACCAAAATTAAAATATGCCAGTGATTTGTATAAATTTTTACTAAAACTATTTTTAAATATACTAATACTACGAGAAAGCTTAACATCTTGATTTAATGCATTCCATTCACGAATAGTTGAATGGAAAAATGAATTTCTGGTTAGTTCTAAGCAAGAATCGGGAACAGTATAGTGCAAATTATTTCTTAAATTATAATTAGAAACTTCTCCAACTCTGGGTGGTAACAAATCGCAAAGATATGAGGGAGCTCTATCGTTATGGATTAGATAAAACAAATTAAGTTTTCGTTTTCGTCTTCTGTCTGAGAGTAATTCCCAACCCGTTTCAAAATACAAAGATTCACGACTGGCAAACATTGGTAACCCGGTTACAATACATGTACGTGCAGCTTCAAGTTGCATTTTCTCAAGCTTTTCAGTATATGTTACACCACAACCATCCCAAAGTTCGCACGCATATTCCATTGTCGGTCTGATAAAAGTTAAATAAATTTGGTTTAAGACATCTCGCTTCAGGATGTATTTAAATTTACGCAGAACAGATAATTTCTTACCAGCTGACTTAATTATTTCGTTTATGTAAGTATGAAATTTACCGTTTGAATCAAAAATCACTCCTAAGTGTTTATGTGATGCAACAATATCTACATCTTCATTATCAAAAATTATATCAATAAGAGGGGGATTCCGTTGATACGATAATACCATTGCTTTAGTTTTATTAGGATGAAAGGTAACTAGCCAATCTTTTGCCCAATGATTAATTTGTTCTAAGTCGTTATTTAGAACATCTTGAACAAGTAGTGAGTTTTGACTAGAATAGAACAACGAAGTGTCATCAGCAAATAATCTAGATAATGACGTGAGAGAATCGGAAATATCGTTTATGCTGATACTATTTTTAATGGTGAAGTAGAGTTGTTTAAGGAAACTTTCTGTTTTCTATCGGAAATATAACTTTCGAACCACTTAAGAAGTTTACCATGGATGCCATACGATTTTAATTTTATTAGGAGTCCTCTGTGCCACACTCTATCGAACGCCTTAGATATATCACAAAAAACCAAACAACTGTTTTCATGATGATCTAAGGACAAACATATTTTATGATATATTTCTATTAATTGATGAACAGTTGAATGACCAGGTATAAATCCTGACTGATATCTATACATCAAATCATTTGAGTAAATGAAATTATACAATTCTTTAAAAACAATTCTTTCAAAGACTTTACCCACAGATGACAACAAAGAAATTGGTCTGTAATTAGAGACTAAGGTTTTGTCTTCTTTTTTGAACAAAGCCATGACATTTGCTTCTTTCCACTGTGACGGAAATTTTGAAAAGTTCAGGGACAAATTAAACAGCACTGCTAAAGGGTAACATATTATATTGCAAGTATTTTTTAACATATGGTGGCTGATGTTGTCTAATCCAGACGCTTTACCTATTGTTAGGATCTGCAAGACATCACGTACTTGACTAGCTGATATATTGAAAATATCTTTTACATTATCAGTTCGAGGAGGAAAATATGGGATATCCTTATCTCTATCATTAATAGAAGAAATCGAACAAAAATAGTCGTTCAGTAAACATGCTTTTTCAAAATCTCCGCTAATAAAATTCCCTTGTTCATCTTTCAGAACAGAAATACTAGAGTCTGTGCCTCCCTGTTTGATAAGCTTTTTGATAAAAGACCAATACGATTTAGGTTTATTAGCTGACATATCATCAAGTAAATTATTAACATTTAGGAAGAAATTTTCCTTCGCATATTTTTTCATATTATTTACATGATTTCGTTGTTTTTTTATAATTTGAAACATGAACTGGATTTTGAGTTTGTTTAGCTCTTTTACGCATACGTTCACGCTTTCTAATCTCTAGACGTAGTTCCGAGTTGAACCAAACTTTATCCCTTGGTCTTATAGTAACCGTCTTCCTCGGAACACATTCAGAAATTAGACACAAAAACGTTTTTGTAAAATTGTCACAGTTTTCATCAATATTAAGATCCGCATTTTAAACAACAGACCAGTCAAAATTTTCAAACATTTCATTACATTTCATGAAGTCTGCATGTTTATAATCCCATATTTTTCTCTTGAAAGCATGGTTTTTATTATGTGGAATATTGAGATAAATAATTGTAGCGTCATGGTCGCCTATTTCTCTATCTATATCGATTACGTGGGAGTCATTATAGTTACAGTCGTTTGACAGTATAACAGGGTCAAGTAAGGACTGACGTGTTTGGCAGGATCTAGTAGGTTCATTAATGACATTTCTTAAGGCAAATAAGTTCATTATATCAAACAAAGCGTTATTTTCACGGTTAAGAGATCAATATTTATATCACCTGTAATAACTAAGTAAGGCGAGATATCAAGAGCCTTTTCTATAGCCAACTGAAAATTTATCCAAAACGGAATATTATCATTTTTCTGTCTATATAACGTGCATAAAAGTAACTTATATGATTGAAAATTAATTTCAAGCCATATAGTTTCACAGCCAAAGTCAAGGTCTTTCCTATGGATTGCATGGATACTATTCCTGACATAGACTAAGACACCACCCCCCGACCTATTTCTGTCGTTTCCAAATGGACAAGTTGAATACCCCTCTATTTCTAAGTATCTGTTGTCAACCGATGTATCAAGATGTGTTTCTGTAACACAAATAATATCGGCTTCACAAGATACTCTTTCAATGTAATCAACCTTATTGCAGACACTCCTAGCATTTAAATGAAATATCGAAAAATCACCATACTTCATCATTGGCCCTGGATTTTTTTCGACATCGTTACTTAATAATATAAGTAGCAATAGAATAAATGTATATAAAACACGTTTCAGCAACATATCAGAATATAAATAAAAACATTTTACGAGCATTGCATGTAAACACTTGAAAAACAACATAAAAAATGCAAATAGATACAAATCTTTAAACAAAGCAATATAAACTTTGTTAGTAAATAAACAGTGTGATTTCATATAAAAGAGACCTATCGATGCTCTATACATTTCTATATCATTACCCATTGTCTAGAAAGATTTGTGAAAATTGAGTTTGAATAGTGCATGATAAGTCTCTTACTACAAGTACGAAGAAATCAAAATGTACACTCCTGTAAAGTATATAAACAAGAAGAAGAAAGACAAACAGTTTGTAAAGCATATACATATTAAATAAAAAGTAAATAAAGTATGGTAGAGGAAAACAAAAATGTAAAAATGAATTACCTATGAACTCTCCTTTGAAATTTTCAAAAGGAACCGAGACACTAGAGGACCATGATATTTGGTCCGTAATGGAACAATACCTCGCATAAGATTGGTATTGTATAATATGTACAAAGAATAATTGAAAATAAATACAAAAGACATGAATAAACTGAACTGGAATTTTTGCTGACATACTTAGTATGGAATTTTGATGAAACATATCTTATATTGTAGCTCAAAAAGTAGAGAACACCAATATGTTAAACTGTGTATCACTGACAAACATAAACATCACATTTGTGTACTCAAACACTACCATTCTTGTTTATCAATAACTGTATTATACCACGTGATGTTTGTTTTTCAATACAAATAAACTACGTCAGTCAAACCACTGCAACTTTCATTTTAATGTCATAAACAATCTTGATAAAGGTAACGACGCTTACTTTACGGAAATTATTAGTTTAAAATACTTGTAGACAAACAAAACAAAAAAAAAGAAAAATATTTATATAAATATATATATATATATAAGTGATGCACTAAGGCTGAAAGCGTCTATATTCTCCCAAGGATAAAAAGTAATCGAGTATTCCTGACACAATTTAAGGACCACGTGCTACCTGTTTAAATATACAACGTGGTCTGAGTTTGAACATGATAATAAACACTACATGGAAAAAATTCAATTGCTTTTGCACTGGATAGAAAAAAAATAATAATGAGGATAATACTTTCGAAAAAATAAAGGTAAGACGTCTACTAGCAAGGCATTTTCAAACGTTAAGAGAAAATTGAGAAAAACAAAACAAATCAAGGGGAAAATAAATTATATAAATTAATTAATGAATAAAGCAATTATGGAATTCTAGCCGAATAGAGGATGAACTTTAAATACATTTGTACTACATATAAACAACAACAACAATGACAATAACTCAAACTTGAGTATAAATGTATTTTAGTGTTGTGTCTTTTATTAAATCAAACAACAAAATTGGTAATTTAATTTACAAGTTGATGATAATTTTGCTTTCCGACGGTCCCAGCTTTTTTTCATACTTCAAATTGTTCTTGTGTGACTTCAATCGTATTAGCGTTAGTCTTCCGTTTTTTTTTAGGTAGCAACACCACTCAAAGGTGTCTATTTCTACAACCGTTAGCATTATTAATCAGAAAATACACGAAGAAAGGTTAAACTGTTGTCAAATCCGCCAGAATACACTTCCTGTTTCAGCGGTATGACGAAATACCGCAAATACAGCAATGACACGCATACAAAGCAATGGACGTAAAATACGCAGCAAAAAAATAAATAAAAATAATAATAATAAAAAAAAAATAAATAAAATAGAATAAAATAAAAAAAAAATAAAATAAAAAAGATAAATAAAAGCTTTCTGCTGCCTTTCAAACCCCATTTTCAAATTCTTTGTAACCGGGAACACACATATATTTTTTTTGCCTTGTCCATCTTAAGTATACAATGAAAAGGGGTAGCAAGTCTTGTCATTAGCAGCTAATATAGAAACTACATGTATATTCATTATCAATTGTCACCAATTAGTGACGTGCTACATGTACAAGTAAAGTTGCCAAATGAATAACGCTTTCTTCAATTAGTTTCAAGTTGTCAATACCATATTGTCTGTATATTGAAGTCGATATAGCTAATACACTTCTCGACTGTGTTTCAGAATATCTTGCTTCAATTTATCCTAGCTTATAAGAAGACGTACACATACTTACATATGGAATATATCTGTTACATATGGTATACATCTGTTACTTATAGGTAGACATCCTATTGTCAATACAAACGGTTTACATGTTATCGGTGTTAGTATAAATGGTATGATGTAAATTTCATTTTAACGACAAACAAATGTTGTTATTAGTATTTAAACTAAATAGTACTAAATATCATGATAGCGCTAAATTAATGTATAGTATTACAAAGTTAAAACAGTTATTCCTGGAAAAGAAATTTTCAAACGGTGCTTATGGTTTTGAAAATTATTTTTTTGTATGCACTGCAATGAACACGATAATAATTACCGTATTTGATAAGAAAAAATGTCAGGCTTTAGAGATAGTCTGTCCGTGAAAACATCGCCTGGAAGAAAGGTTAAACTGGTATTGAACCCAATTCGTGTTAGGTTCACGCATTTGCTAATTTCAGCGCTATACAATATTATATGATTTGGCACATGCAAAAGCATCAATGGTCTTTCGAGTGACCGATATACGATCGGTAACTCATAGCCCAGTATGTTTGTTCAGAAACAGATAGCTTTGCTAAACATGACTTGTCTAACTATAACAAATATTGATGTTCTAACAAACAAATGATTTTCAGCAAACTGCACTGCAGTATTTACATCCTGGTAACAAAATATTTTCATGTAGGTTCTACAAAATATGCAAAGAAGAATAAATTTGATATTTACACCAAGATTTAATGGTTTTGTACGTAACATTTAAATGTTTCTTTTCTTTTTTTGATTTAATTTATCGTCTATGAAAAGAAAGTTTTCTGAAACAATATGGTAACCACGAAAACGTATTGCTTGGTTTCTTATGCCTAGTACATTAAAATAAAATTGTTTATTGAAGTTTAAATTGTTTGGTTAGAAAATATTATGTAGAAAGACCACTTGCATCTTGAATATTATAAAGAGCTATTGGCCACTTGCCCATTTTAATTGTTGTTCAGTATGTTTTTGCAGTGTTAATGTATGGCACTCGCATTCTTTTTCGTTCTATTCAGCTTCAATTATTTGAAAACTTGCAGTATTGTGTTGAATTAGGCCATGGGCCAGATATGGCTACCGTGCACCCCCCCAGGACCCATCCCCATAATTTTTTTTAAAGTCTTTTATATGTTTATTTTGAGATTTTAAATGTTAACAAGCAAAATGTTGGGATGGAGCTGAGATTGAGGGGTATTTTTAACCTCGGGTAATTAAATTTTGCGTATTTCGGATTTTACACAAGTTTTGCCTTTCTTGTCTCTGGAAAGGGTATAAGATCCCTCAAAATGGCCAAAATGGGGTATCAACGGAAAGATCATGGTATTAGCTTTACAATGATACCATGGAATTGATTTTACTTTTATATATGTGTTGAGCAGAACTTAAATTCTTGCCCTCCCCTACAAAATTTTGCTAAAATTACTGAAATCTTTATTTTCTGTTAAGATTAAAAGTACAAGAATGCAAAATATTCCTTTTGATTATGATTTTCCGTTACTTTAAAACTATTGGTGTTAGACTATACCATTCTTGTGCTTTTGTTTTTGTCTTTTTCTGGGATTTTCAAAAGAAATGCTATTTTCAGTAAAGTTGGTAATATATAGTAAATTGGGAGAAGTTTTCATTTTCTGTTAATAATGCCCGTTAAATTTAATCAAATTCTTTATTATAATCAAAGATTGATAATATAAACACGTTTTTCAAAAGAAATTTAGTATTCTTGGTGTATAAAGCCGAGGATTTCCATATTTTTATATTTTAACTCTTAGTAATTGAAGTTGAGGATTTATACTTATCAT
This sequence comes from Modiolus philippinarum, assembly GCA_002080025.1. Classification (NCBI taxonomy): domain Eukaryota; kingdom Metazoa; phylum Mollusca; class Bivalvia; order Mytilida; family Modiolidae; genus Modiolus; species Modiolus philippinarum. Next base: position 39,139 of record MJUU01067573.1, read on the forward strand.
ACGTCATCGGCGTGTTGAAAAAAATCCGCAAACTTTTTCTTTGCTTGCTCGACTTCGAAGTTGCTTTAAATAGTTGTTTATTCCTAGATCTTTGTTATTTTTAATTAGATTTTATTAGATTATTGTTTTGTTTGTTTATTTTTTTCCCTGCAGAAGCAGTTGTTTAATTTACATAATGAACCCTTTGAAAAAGAAACGCAAATTAGATCAAGTGTGTGTTGTACACTATGAAAACTCGAACAGTGATCAATTTATCTATCTGAATGAAAGGACATTCAATAAATTGCCTACTGTCTGTGATTCTCGGCTAAGGGAGCCAGTAGGTTCTGCATCTAGGATGACAGATATTTGCAATCAAATCCCTACAGAAATCTCCAATGTTCATGGGTACCATAGAGATTGTTATCAAAGGTTCAACATGAATTTAAATCGGCTATCTAAACCACAGGAAGAACATTTAGATACTGATGCTAAAAGATCAAAAAGTAAACGTTCTTTGGATAGTGACAAGATTGTGTTCAAACCAGATTGCATTTTTTGTCAGAAAGAAGGATATAAAAAATGCAAAGTAAAGGGCGTTTGGACAACAGAGAAAACTTCCAAATTTGAATATGAAGGCGGCATAAACATTCAAAAAATCGCCGAAGAAAGACATGACAAAGGTCTCCTAACAAGGATAAGAGGACTTGATCTATTTGCATGTGAGGCACAGTATCATAGATCTTGTCTGAAAAACTACATACGTGATCCCAAATATTGGCGAAGTTCGAGTGAAGAACAGAGACAGGGACAAGCTGATCTTGAAAATGCCCACAAGGAGGCCTTTCTTGTTGTTTCCGACTTTGTTGGGGAAGAAATATTAGAAAACAAGAAAGTGTTAAAATTGAGCGACTTGCGCCAGCTGTATATTGATCAAATCGCCATGACGCCTTATGCAAATCCAAATTACAGAAGCGAAAATCTTAAAAGTTCTTTGTTAAAGAAGTTTCCAGATTCACTCATTTTTGTGAAAATGGAGAGACAAGGCAGGTTCTCCTCTGATCTTGTAGCAAGTGCTAATACTGACCTTGCACTGGCCATTCAGTATGCTTTTAAGCTTGGCACTGCAGACCAAGTGAAGGAATGTGCCATGCAAATTCGAAATGACGTAAGTGAGGCCTTCCAAAATGATGACATTATGCCGTGGCCACCTACTTCAAAATATTTGTCTGAGGCAATTCTTAATATTCCAAGTAGCTTGAATAAATTTTTAGCCATCCTTTTTACAGGTGGCACATCAAAAGTATCCAGCAAAACCCTCCGACTTATCGAGTCAATCAGCCAGGACATCTGTAGGGCAGTGACACATGGTCAGTGGAAGTTAAAAAAACACATTCTCCTGAATATGACCATTCCATTGTTTGGCAAAACACCACGCCGTCTAACAACAATAGATTACTATCCTGTTATAAACCAGCCAATTACAGATTACAAAACTGTCCAGGAATGACTTCGGTATCCAGAGGAAGGTGCCCGAGAAGTTGGTCAAAAATACTGCATTACCACATTTGATCTGGGGGTATGTATGAAAGCATATCCTCTTTTATGGACCGAACCAGAGAAATACAGAAATCACATTGTAATGATCGGGACGTTTCATGTCATCTGTGCTTATCTAAAAATGCTGGGCAAGAAAATGGCAGGAAGTGGATTTTCAGATGTTCTGCTGGAATCGGGTCTTGTTGGTTCTGGATCAATATCAGGGGTTTTGACAAAAAACATTATAATAGAGCCATTATCTGTCACAAGTCGTTGATGGAAGCGTTAGAAAGATTACTCTTCGAAGAATTCTGTGTTGTGACCAGAGGCGAAAGCAGGCCTTTTGAAAGTATGTCGGAAGATGGCCTGACTCTCTTAAAGGATTTCGTTGATTCACCATGTTCTTCATCCCTTGATGCCGTATTATCGGACAGCTCATGTCATAGATATTTACAAGATTTTCTTAGCTTCAGAGAAGATGTTAGGAATGGTGGATGGGAAAGACAGCCCAATTTTGGATGTCTTATCTGGATCATGTTTGGATTGTGATGCAGCTATTGAAAGCTGTTAAAACAAATGATTTTTTGTTGTACTCTAGGTTCCTTTTCATGATGGCTGATTTGTTCTTTAGTTTTGGTGGACAAAATTATGCAAGATATTTGACGTTTTTCTCTGTATTTTTGGCCAACCTTGATGAATCACATCCAGGTGCAACTGATTTGTTGAAAAGAGGTGTTATTAGTGTAGCAAGATCCTTCATTCCTGGTAATCGTTGTGCTGTAGATAAAACTATTGAGGAAACTTTTATGAGGCACTCAAAATCTCATGGCGGAGCCGGAGGTGGAAGTGCTGGTTTGTCTGGTCTTTTGAGCAATTACGATTCATATCAAAGATGGGTTCACACTGCTCACGAAAAAGCACAGTTCGTGAAGATCACGCTTGAATTCGCTGATATGTTGCCAGATACTTACAGGTAATATACATCGTGATTTGAGAGCAACTGAAATTTCGCATGGAGAAAAACGTGTTGTAACTGCTGCCGAAACAGTCCTTGGGTTTATTAATCCTTTTGACACAGAAGATAAAACAAAGTTATATTGTATATCATCTGGTGCAGCAGCCAGTAAGGATGTTGAGTCTGATGTTCTCAAATCTGAGGCAATCGGTGAGCGCGAAAAGAGCATTTATAAGAGATAGACTAGAGAAGAACGAAAACTTTTTCGAGCCAATCAAACGACAGAATTTGAAGACTTTTGCGTCAATGAGTAAGACAACGAAGATAAAGACTTCTAACAACAAAGTACTGGAATATCAGCAGCAAAGCAATATCGCTTTCCAACTACTGATTCGATCTCAATGTGATGATCTGCGAATAGATTTAAAAGAACTAATGGCATACCCTCTAACGCCCGTTCCTTACAGCATTGCAACTCCGGACGGCCTACTTAACAAAACGGACAATTCAAAGGGGTTCCATTTTCTCACAAGCGATGTTATTGATGAAAAGGTCCCTGTCGATGCAAAAACACTAGTTGTGCAAGTTCTACTACTTAAAGGAATTGCTGTCGACCTTCAAATCCATTTGCGAGAAAATCTTTGATATTTCAGTGAGATCATCTGATACTGTATTTAGTACAGATATGTACCTAGAAAACTCGGTAAAATCTATGGAACGAGAAAGAAGAGGTACCGGCGAAAAGCTCATCATAAAAGGGGCCAATGTTCGAAAGCCAGCAGACGTTTCCTACAAACGACGAAAATAAGAAGCAGCTCATACATCTATAGTTGATGTTTGGTCTAGTGATTCAATGGCAGTAAAATTGAAGTCAAAATCCGTGATTATTGTCTCAGGTGAACATGCATTTCATTTATCAAGTGAAAATGGTAATACCGTGACTAAAACTGAAGTTGAAGAACTCTGTTCATCACAGGAGGAAACTGACAGTCGCGTGATTTTGTACTGCTTGTATGGTTTGAAACATGGGTACGAGTATGTCAGAATCAAAAGTCCAGATAGTGATATATTTTTCATTTGCCTTCATTATGCCCTATGCATGCGGGGCATTACTATATTATTCGATACTGGCACAGGAAACAGAAAGAGACTGATTAATATTACACATCTCGCTGAAAGCTTCGGTCAAGAATACTGCACTGCCCTAATGGGATTACACGCATTCACACGATGTGATAGTACAAGTGCTTTCAAGGAAATCGGCAAGGTTAAGCCCATTAAAGTAATGAAAAAAAGCCAGACATTCCTAACCATGGTTTCAAAATTAGGCGATTCATGGGAGATAACATCTGAACTTCTTAGTGAACTTGAAATTTTCACTTGTGCTCTTTACGGAAAGCCCAGATTTACGTCAGTGAATGATTTGCGACACAACAATATTCGTCTCAAGTGCGTGTCAACCTCCACAAATACGTTTGATTCAAAGCGTAACGTTGATATCAGCATGTTACCTCCGTGTAAAAAAAGTCTAGAACAACATATCCGGAGAGTAAATTACCAAGTTGGTATATGGAAATCGGCACATATTGCAAAACCAAATATACCAGTTCCTTCAAATGTACATGGCTGGCATATTGCAGATACGTTGCTTGAACCACTTTGGTTTGAGGGTGAGTTCGTTCCACAACGTCTTGCAGACGTATTGCAGGGGGATTCTAATGCAAGTCAGATAGATTCCGATGACGAGGAAGAGGAGCAAGATGATGAGTTTGAAGGGGTTTTGTTTTCATTGTACGACAGTGATGACATTGAAAGCAACGATGATGACTGAGAGCAGCCAGCAGTTTTCAAATTTCCGATCAGCTGCTTAACTACACAAGACGGGGGTCATTTTTTTTTAGATTTCCATTGTTTATATGTGGAAAACGTAAAATATATTTAGCAGAGCCATAAATTTTCATTTCTTGATTATTGAGACCAGAAAAACTTAGAAATTTCAATAAATTCAACAATTTCGATAATTCCTATTATGTCATTATTTTTCTAATCATGAAAGACAAATAATATATGAAAAGCATCATTTTCTTATGAATGTTTTACAATTAAGTACAAAACTATACAATAAATGATAATTGGGGGTTTCTTATGAAAAATATGCAAATGAGATAGTAAAGATTTGAGCTATTTACGCCAAAAAATGTAGGGGGAGGGCTACACTTTTAGCTCTGCTCAACACATATATAAAAGTAAAATCAATTCCATGGTATCATTGTAAAGCTAATACCATGATCTTTCCGTTGATACCCCATTTTGGCCATTTTGAGGGATCTTATACCCTTTCCAGAGACACGAAAGGCAAAACTTGTGTAAAATCCGAAATACGCAAAATTTAATTACCCGAGGTTAAAAATACCCCTCAATCTCAGCTCCATCCCAACATTTTGCTTGTTAACATTTAAAATCTCAAAATAGACATATAAAAGACTT
>MJUU01067573.1:44121-56829 GCA_002080025.1 Modiolus philippinarum
GGGGGGGGGGGGGGGGGGGTGCACGGTAGCCATATCTAGCCCATGGACTACTCTGGTTTAAATATTCCTGCAGTTATCTATCGTACGCGATTCGTACGATGTATTGGTTATTCTATTTCTCTAACGAAGATCAGAACAAAAACATTGTAAAAGTAGATGCTGAAAACAAATCTTTACATTTAAACGTCTTGATTACTTTCTTCGATACAGAAATGTCCACTTTCTCAGCAGTAATATTCCAACATCTTTGGCATTATCATCTTTTCTTAGCTTATTCGGTCATGTCGTGCCTGTTGTTTGTATATTTATTGTTTTTACATATTATCGCAGTTCGACAAGAATTTTAACTTCTTTGTTTATTTGTTTGTACATCTATTATGTTGAACCACTGTTGTAATGATCACTACAAAAGTTTATCGGTCGTAACCATATTATGACAGATTGTTAATGACAACATTTTATTAAGCAAACTAGAATAGACATTTTCAGGAGGATCGAGAGATAATTTACGAAATGCCAAAACCGGACTTTTCGTTTGCAGTGTGACGAGTGCTATGCGTGGACAAATCAATCTAGCACAAGATGATACGCCCAAGCTTTTATTTTACATTACCAGCGATTTTGTTTTGTTGCGTTCTTTTTCGTGTTTATATGCTTTGTCTATGTCATGTTGTTTCCATTATAGGAGCATCAAAGAGTAGTTTTAATATTTGAATGTTCTTTACATATACAAACTATTTTTTTTCACCAGTATTTTTTATGACATAAATCCTGCATCGAATTTTTTAATATACAACTCAACAAAAGAAACGATACACAGTTAATTTCGTAAAATATCCTTATATGTAGCATTTAAAGTTCTCATTTTAATTTATTTTTGTGTTCCAGTCGAAGGGATTTTAAATCAATTCCGAAACGGATAAGATGACAATCCGGAATATTAATTTTCCGCCGATAGTCGATTTCGCTGACAAATGACTGATGATTCAAAAATTGTTTGATGTCAATAAGTGGGACAATGCATGAATTTAACAATTTACTATCTTAAAAAATGGCCAAAGAGCTCTCTTTTCCATGCCTTGCTCAATCAAAAATCAACATTCAACGTGAACAAAGACTTGACACGTTCAGAGCACAATGATTTGTGAAACTGATGTCAATTTTAGCTTTTCATAAATCAGTGGTTACGTGGAAAGAATGACGAAACTGATGACTAATGAATAAAATGACTCAAAATTGCTCACCAATTGACAAATGACGTAGCAATTGGTGCCATGAGACGTCGAAACGTCAAAATCGGTAAAACGCGTTTTTTGCATACGTGACAGTAAATTTAATACAGACATTTGGTCCAATGAATACATAGTCGTCATTGTAGCAGATTTTTGAGTCGGTCGGAAAATGTGACAATATGATAAATGCAAGATATAGATATCCTCATTATTTTCGTAAACTAACAGAAATTCCGGATTATGTCTTTGACCTTGACCGTAAATGGTTTCAGGAATTGTAAAAGACTTTTTAGGGATAATGTCACTTCTTACGTTTACATTGAAAGGATATGGAGAGAATTCACCTGAGACAAAATCTACAACTACAATTAAACTTAGCAATTGTACAAGGCTTTCGTTGCTATTCTTCACTTTGCATTCAAAATGAGGCCTTCAACAATAAGCTATGCTCATACTTCATAGTAAGTTCAAGACGGCCCCTAGCAACGGTTTGAGCAGAATTCATTGCTAAATGCCGAGCAACGCAATATCTATTATCCCTTTCGTCATGGATGAAGGGTTGTCAACAAACATAAAATTATAAACTGGCAAAGTGCTGTTACAAGTACTGTCATCCGCTATCCGACAAAAAGATCCATAGAAGACAATCATATCATATGAACAACTGCAGGGCACTCAACGAGTCAATTGCAATGAACTATGGGCGCTATTAACAGAATGGAAAAAATAAAATTCGGAAATTACAAAATAATAATAATAATAATAATTGAATAAATAAAATAAAATGTCGTAATTTGAAAGTATGATAGTGTATCTAGTGAGATCTCTCAAGAATAAGTACACCATAATTGAAATGTATATTGAGCAAAAACCTTTCGCAGGGGGAATCTTTTTACGGACTCCAGACTTAAATATTTTACTATTTTAACTTCAATTAACTACCGTGATTTAGATTGATTGCTCCAAATTAAATTTGTTCAGCCCTATTGGACCTAAATAGTAAAAACTTTCTAGCATTTCAAATCCACCTATTGTGAAGTGTTTCACAAAAATGTATTTGCTCGAGGGGAAATAATTGTTTCAAATTTTTACAACGTGCAATGAATTTGGTACTTAGAGAACCTATTAATTTCCATTAAATTTACTTCTTGAAAAAAGATAGGTTATCGAGTTTTTAGGTGTCCCATATCACTTCAAACGTCAAATAATTTAATTTAATTTTCAACGAATTGATTTGATATTTTGTCGATGTCTTGATTTTGCAGAGTTGCATAATATTCTTAATGTGTTAAACATGAAGGCATTTTGGTCTGTAGGAATTATTTATAGCTGTTCATGTAAGAGATGAAAACATTATTTAAATAAGTAGTGTGCATAGCTATTGCTGAGTTGCCACAAGTTTGGACAGTGAATTTGTGACTGGCTAAATTTTTTCTATTTCTTTTAATTGTACTTGTTTCTTTTTCTATCGATACTATTTACAACTTAGTAGTAAGACTTCCAGAGAAGACATGTGTCGCCTGTGTTACTACGCAAAAAATTTTCATAGTTCCCTTTAACAGGAAGTGGGCATGCAAGAGATCCCAGTCTCTCTGACACAGTATAAGTCCAAATACTGATAACTTAATCCAAATTGCAGAGGGCAGTAATATGTGGTTTCTGAGAAAAACGTGACAGAAATTTTCAAGATATTCTGTCAGACTGGGATAGAGTATGCAAGAGATCTCAACTCTGTTTCACAATATAGGTCCCCATAGTGATACTCCGTATTCGATTGCAGAAGGCATGCAGCTGGAATATGTGGTACCTGATAGAAAATGCAACAAATTTTCCACACTCAAAATATTCCATCAAACAAGATCCCAAACTCTTTTACAACTTATAGGTCCCCACTCTGTTACTCTGTATTGAATTCCAGAAGAATGGGATATGTGGTTCCTGAGAAAAAAAAGGACAGAAATTTTCCAGACAAAATACATGTTCTAAGTTCCAACAAACAGGAAGTGGGCATGCAAGAGATCCATACCAAATTGCAGAAGGCTGGGATACATGGTTCCGAAGAAGTATGTGACACATTTTTCGTGACGAAGAAGACGGATAGTTATCCCTACATGTTGTTACTGCGTGAACGCAGACGACACAGTGATGCTATCTTGCTCAAAGAATCAGATACTCTTTTCATGCAAGATTCGGTCTGTTTATGGTCATCTTTAATATTCTTTACTGTTACTCCTTAGACCAAAGTTTTTAATAATCTTACGAAGCACTCTGTGCCCTTGCGGCTTCCTCATTTATAGAACATTGCTCCAAATACAGGTGTTTCTAGAAATTTAAAAATCAGTTCTATTTGAGAAAGAAAAAAAAGTCATTAAAGAATTGATAAAAGTGAATCTTTTGTCAAAGACATAAGCCCTAGGAATATTTAGTATTAAATTCAATAGCAATGTTAATTATCAATTAGCTTGGGGATAGTCTGTTGTTCACGTAACTACTTACTTTGTCTTTTAAGATGACAGAATATCTATTTTTGAATGAGGAAGGACGACTTTTTGTCTTTGAAGTGTCATTAGAACAAGCAGTAATGACTATCGGCCTTCCTGGAGTAAGTAATCCCGATATTAGACAGTAACAATGAAAAAATAGTGAAGCAAAAATATTTCGAAATGGTGTGATTTGTCGAATGATATTGATGTATTGACGCATATTCTCAAGCTAGCTCAAAAATCTTTTTTCCTCAAAGGTAATAACATGTCTTTGTAATTTTCACAAATCACTGTTATGTGAAAAGAAATGACAAAACTGAAGACTAATGATTAATCTGAGTCAAACACGCTTACTAAATGACAAATGACGTAACAGTTGGTTTAATGAGACATTGAAACGTCAAAATCGGTAAAAACCTGTTTGAGTGAATTTAATACAGAAAAGTTGGTCCAATGAATACATAGCCGTCATTGCAGCAGATTTTTAAGTGAGTCGGTCAGAAAATAGACAATTTGATAAATGCAAGATAATGACATACTAATTTTTTTTCGTCACCTAACCGAAATCCCGGATAATGAACTTGACGGTATATGGTTCAGGAATTGTAAGAGACATTTTTGGGGATGATGTCACTTCTTATATACGAAAGAATACATTTTAGATATGAGTTAGAGATTTCTGCCAGAAGTAAAATATCATTTTGGATAAAATCTGTGTATCATTTCTTTTTCTGATTATTATATTTTTCCACTCGACACAAAAATTAAGTATTAATTTAACATTGAAAGGATATGGAGTAAATTCACATGAAACAAAGTCTCTATAACTTCATAATAAAAACAATTTTGTTGTTGTTCCTTGTCTTCCATTCATAATTAGGCCTTCAACGATGAGCTGTGTTCATACTTCATAGTAAATTCAAGACGGCCTTTAGCAAAGATTTGAGCAGAATTAAATGCTAAATGTCGAACAACGCCGTACCCATGTATCCCTTTGGTAATGGACAATCAACGACCATAAGTGCTGTCAGAAAGATCCACAGTTAACAATTACATCATATATTTCAACCGCAGGGCATTCATCGAGTCAATTGCAATGAGATGTGGGCACTATAAACAAAATGGTCACAAAAAAATTGGGAAATTACAAAAAAAAAAATAATAATAATAATAAAATAATAATAAATAAATAAAATTAAAATGCTATAATTTGAAAGTATGATAGTATATCCATATGAGGTCTCACAAGAACAAGTACACCATTATTAAATTGTGTAGAAAGCAAACATCTTTCGCTTGGGGAATCTTTTTGCGGAACCCTTTTACTATAATTTTAACTTCAATTAACTACCTTGGTTTAGGTTGATTGCCCCAAATTAAATTTGTTAAGCCTTACTGAACCTAAATTTTAACAATTTATAACGTTTCAAATCAACCTATTTTGAAAAGTATCACAAAAATGTTTTTTCTCGAGGGAAAATCATTGTTTCAAAATTTTAGAACATGAAATGAATTTCGTACTAAGAGAACCTATTAATTTCTATTGAATTAACATCTTGAAAATGATAGTTGTTCGAGTTATTGGGTCTCCGATATCACTTTAAAAGTCAAATCTTTTAATTTTAATTTTCAACAAATTGCTTTGATATTTTGTGAAAGTCATGATTTTGTGCTGAGTTGCATAATATTCCTTATTTGTTAATCATGAAGGCATTTTGGTCTGTGGGGATTATTCATAATTGTTCATTTAAGAGATGAAAACATAATTAAAGTTTGTAGTTTGCATAGCTGAGTTGCCACAAGTTTGGACAGTGCATTTATGACTAGCTAGATTTTTTTTAATTTCTTTTTTGTGTAAGTGTTCATTTTTTCGACATTATTTACAAGATAAGACTTACAGGGAACACAGGTATTGCCTGCGTTATTACGGAAATAATATTCAAAGTTACGTCAAACAGGAAGCGGGCATGCAAGAGATCTCAAACTCCCTGACACAGTATAAGTCCATATACAGATAATTCAAGGCAAATTAGAGAAGGCCAAAATATGCGGTTCCTTAGAATTTTCAAGACATTCTGTCAAACAGGGAGTTGGCATCCGAGAGATCCCAAAATTATACGATCAAGATATCAGTGAACACCTACAAAGGCCGAAAACTACAATTGCATGCCACAACCACAGGGGAACCGTACCAAAACGAGATTACTGCATGTAGCTATGTGTCCCCCGCCGCACATGACACTTCAAAAACCCATAAATGAGAAAATATAGACGTAACTAGCTTCCAGTGTTGGTTTGTTGATAACAATGTTCTAATCATGGCAACAAAATTAACAATTGAAAATATAGACGTAACTAGCTTCCAGTGTTGGTTTGTTGATAACAATGTTCTAATCATGGCAACAAAATTAACAAAATCATTAAAAATGCAAGATCCAGGTTTTAATTTACACAAATCTCTGAAATCAAAACAAGTAGCAGAAAATATTTTCGAAATTTCATTGCTCTTGTCTGGTTTCCATACCAAATAGGCACTCATATTCTGTCACAACTTATCTTGCACCACCTTTTCAAAACAAAACAAAAAAAAATGACAGGGGTTCTTCTTATGATATAGTTGGTACATATTGCTGATATTGTAAAAAAATATGTAATATAATAATTTTTATTTACATTTTCAGTGCTCTTGTGTGGTGTCCATTGCAACCAAAAGCTCCACTATTCATTACAAATAACTAAATACCGAAGTTACTGTAAATTAATTTTCTGCATATGCGCATTTCGACAACTTAAGTCTCTTCAGTGCAGATAAAATCTAAACGTTTGGAAGACCATAAATTTATAAAGGTGTTTAAAAAACTGATAGAGAACACATAACCAATATGATCTAAATGTAAAGCCAAAATCAGCTAAGGACAGCTTAACAGCTACAACCAATAACAAGACTACCATTGAAAATAAATTTGGACAGAGGTTTCTCTTTTAATCTAGGTAATACATATTGCAGAAATCAAACATTTCTTGTCGCTCTTCCAAAAAAATTTGGCAGATGGTCCCCTTATAATCTAGTTAATGCATATTACTGAAATTGTAAAGAACACTTTTGAGTAAAATTTTAGTTTTCTGGTTTGATTCCATGGCAACCGAAATCTCCACCATCAATTACAACCCATTTCAAACCAGAATTTAGAAAAAAAGAATTGGGCAGGGGTTCCCCTTATAATTTAGGTAATAGATATATCGCTAAATCAAACATTTCGAGTCCTTCTTTTAAAAACAATTGGGCAGAGATTCCCCTTATTATCTAGTTAATAAATATTGCTGAAATCGGTAAAAAAAATATGTAGCAGAATACCTTTTTTCTAAACTTTCAGTTTTTCTTGTTTTGTTTCCATTACAGCCCATTTCAGACCACCATATTTAAAAAAAAATAAATAAAATTTAAAAAAAAAAATCGGCAGGGGTTCCCCTTATAATTTAGGTAATACATATTGCTGAAATCAAAATATGTTTGAAAAGTATGAATTAAAAAAAAAGAAAAAAAAACACTAGAAACATCAGCTGAGACTGTTCCATGTCGCCATATCGCTATGACACTTGTGAACATATATCGACGGGGAATCTTAACATCATCGTAGATAAAATAAGTTAGACAATTCTTTAGAAAAGGGCCTTGATATCGCCACCTTAAAAATTAAACTGGTAAGCATGTTTTGAACACGCTGTAATCAATTATTGCAAAAAAAAAAGAACAAAATGGTGCAGACGAGAAAGTACAGACAAGCATGTTCTAAATTTGTTTGAAAATAAAATTATTACCAAGGTCACCGACAGAATAAATTTTTATGAAGATATTTATGATGAGTCACCTCCTAACCATGTACTGGGTTCCGAAACTTCATATTAATCCTTTTAAATCGCGTAATTTCATTATCTAGTAAGTGTTCCACTACTAATTTATCCATCCATTTAACTAGTTCACTAACTTGTTTAAAAAAACTGGTTATTAAATACTGTGACAAAACTTATCAAAACTCTGGTGTAAATTACTTTTGAAATTAAATAAAAATTCTATTTAAGTTTTAGATAAACTACACCCAATTCAAAGACCAGTCTCATCTATCAACAGTTATGATTTTTCTATACTTAATACTACCCTTCCGAATAATTTGATTACATCCAAAGTTGGATAACTGATTAAATGGTCTTTTAAATTTTCTGGTCTGCAGTTCAATTGCTCTAACAGAAAGCAAGGATTCTTCTTTAATATTATCTACAATAATCATTGTTCCTGGACATGTGATTATATGATTAATGCACTCAGCCTTTTGCTGGACAATATTTATGTTCGTTTTGGCAACATTATCTATCAACCGGTCACAGGTATTCCCATGGGAACAAATTGTGCACCTCTAACTGCAGATCTTTTTCTTTTCTGTAACGAACGAGACGTCATGAAAACACTTCAAAACGGAACCATACAAAACATTGATAAACTTATTTTTATTTTCAATGATAACAGCAGGTACGTTGACGATATCCTTACCATTGATGATCCCCAGTTTTTAGATTATGTAGACATAATTTATCCGAAGCAACTGAATTAAATAAAGATATTGATAATTCCAAATACTGCCCTTTTCTCGATCTAACTATCAATATTGTCTACAGTAGATAAAAACTAAAATATTTGATAAACGGAATGATTTTGATTACTATTGATCACTAATTTCCCTTTTCTTGACTTCGATATCCCTCTACCTCAATCCTACGGGGTGTATATTTCACAAATGGTACGATTCGCACGAGTTTGTTCTACTCTTGACGATTTTAATTACCGTAACCTTACTATCACAGCCAAACTTTTACTGCAGGGCTACATATTTCATAAGTTGTTGAATACATGTAAGAAGTTTCATTATAGATATGAACATTTGATATTTAAATATCGCGTTAATCGTTAACAGCTTATTATTAAGAGCATTTCTAATCCTCGTTTCACGGAAATGTTGTTAAAAATGCAAGAAATTAATTAAAAGTCCAGAAAAGCTGGGACATAATTTACATTCTTAACGTAATAAAGGATATCGACATGATATTCTGCTTGCATCCGTTAAGTTAGCTTTGAGACGTAGTGACCTGAGAATTTTGCACAATTCCTAACCTCTCACTGATACTGCCGATGTCTACTGAAATTTATGATGATTCTTGGCCAAAGCCTTCGGGAAGTTTTGAGTTTGATTTTTCTTCTGTAGTGCGACAGTGTTTTAACACAGACTAAGCTCCTTGAATTGTCCGGCAGTTTAGCGGCGAACACCCCTTGATCCTTGTTTCAAATTTATGTATTGTCTTTTTCTTTCCTTTCTAGATTGTGGTCATGGAGTTAGTAGTCTATTATTATACTATAGGGAAACGGGCCAGATAAAGGGGAGGTTTGGGTACCTATAAGCCGATTTAATCCTAACGCTTGCTTTTGCTGGTACCGGTACCAAGTCCGGATGTACTGAGTTCCTATCGTTTTGCGCGTTTGAATTTTGTCTTATTAGTGTTTTTCCATTATACTTCTCTGGCAGATTGCTGCATGTGTTTATAATTTTAAGCCACTGTAGGTGTTTCCTGTTATCATTAGAATCCTAAATAATAATAAGTCACTGAGATTTTCAGGAAATTAACTGAAACTTTTTTATTTTTATTCTAAGATTTATTTATCTCCCTTTCATTCTATGAAGCTTTGACAACTTTGCAAAAGACATAGTGAATGAGTTATAACCATCCTTGCTTTTATTACCTCCCCTTATAATCATGACTACTTATTACATGCCATTTTTTAGTTAAAGACCCCCCCCCCCGAGAAAAAGTGTTTAAATGTACATATTCAAGCTAATTTTAATTAATGTACATGTTTGAGTAACGAAATAAGCATTTCTATTTGAACATTAAAACTTTTTCTATTTTTGTAATAATATGATACCATACTTTAAATTTTAGGCCCCAAACCCTGTTTTTAATTTCAATCATATTATATGTTAATTATTCAAAAAGTTTCGGTCCGAAATGCTCAGATAAATCCCTATGATCTAGTACATATGATGACTAACATTCCTGTCAAATTTAAAATAAATCTAAGTGGTGGTTTCTGAGGAGTTGTGTCCACCAGATCTGCCATTGCATAAAATTGTTAAATATTCAAAGTCCCATAACTCCTACAATATTTGACGAATCAAAACTGGGAGGAGATATGTTCTAGTTCATATGGTGACCAACAATCCTGTAAAAAATGAATTCTGAATAGCGGTTTCTGAGAAGTTGCATTCACAAGATTTTCCACTGTATAACAATGGGGAAATATTCAAAGTCCTATAACTCCATCAAAATGGCGATATGATATGATTCAATGCTTATGGTGGCTAACAATCCTGTAAAATTAGAAAGAATTCTGACAAGCGGTTTCGGAGGATCTGCGTCCATAAAAGTGTGACATACGGGGGACGGACGGACACACGGACGCAGACCATTACTAGGTCCCACCGTCGCGGTTCGGCGGGGGACCAAAAAAAAACATAAAAGACTAGAGCCAATTGAAAATAACGATAGGAACTAGGGATAGCTGGACTTGGGACCGGCACTGGCATAAGCTAGCAATAGGATTACACGGGTTTATAGGTACCAAACTATTGCGTTTCCATATAGTATAATAAACATGCGAATAAAACCCAATACAAGACAACTAACTCTATGACCACTTTCATGAAAAACAAAAGAATATGACTTAACGTAATTTATAAAGATGAAATAAAGCGTGCTCGCCGCTATACTGCCGACTAGCTCAAGAAACCTAGTCTGCTGACGGAACACTGTGGCACTACGGAAGAAAAATCATATTCAAAACTTCACAAAGGATTTGTTAAAATCATCATGTATTTCAGTAGATATCGACAGTTTCAGTGAGAGGCCAGTTTATGTGAAAAATCTTCAGATCACTGGAATCCCATGCGAATTCAACAGATTGACATAGAATATCCTGTCAATTTCCACTATTTCGTAAAGAGTGTAAGTTACATGTACGTCCCAATTTCACTGGATTTTTTATCAGTTTCTGGCATTTTTAACACCATTTCCGTAAAATCGAGGATGAGCAATGCCCTTTGTAATAAATTGTTTGCGAGTCACGTCATATTTAGATATCAAATGTTCATATCTTCTGTAAAACTTCTTAAAAGTATCTTATAATTTATGAAATCTGTAACCCTGTTGTAAAGGCTTAAATTTGAGAGTGAAGTTACGCTCATTAAAATCATCAAGGGTAGAACAAACGCGTGCGAATCGTACCAATTGAGATTTGTACACTCCGTAGGATGAAGCTAGGGGAACGTCGCCGTCAAAAAAGTAATAGTAAAATTAAAATCATCCCTTTTATCAGATATTTTAGTTTTTATTTTACCAGAGTAAATAATGATAGTTGGATCGAGAAAAGGGCAGTATTTGGAATTATCAATATCTTTATTTAATTTCAGTTGTTGCGGGTAATTAATGTCTACATAATCTATAAACTTAGGATTATCACTGGCAAGGATATCGCCAATATACCTGCTGTTATCATTGAAAATAGAAATAAGTTTATCAATATTTTGTATGGTTTCGTTTTGAAGATTTTTTATGAAGTCTCGTCCGTTACAGAAAAGAAAAAAGATCTGCAATAAGATGTGCCCAATTTGTACCCGTGGGATTATCTATGACCTGTTGATAAATAGTGTTGCCAAAACGAACAAAAAAATTAAATAAGATTATCACTGTTTCACAGTATATGTCCCAATACTGATATCCATATATTAGATTGCAGAAGGTAGCTGGAATATGAGGGTACCTGAACAAAAATGTGGCAGAAATTTTCCAGACACAAAAAATATTTTAAGTTCCATTAAACAGGGAGCAAACAAAGGAGAGATCCCAAACTTTGTTTCAACTTAAAGGTCCCCATACTGATACTCTGTATTGAATTGCAGAAGGCAGGGATGTCGTTCCTGAGAAAAATTGGACAGAAATTTTCTAGACACAAACAATATTCATAGTTCCGTCAAACAGAAAGTTGGCATGCAAGAGGTACCAGGCTCTATTAAACGGTATAGGTCCAAATACTGATACCCCATGCCAGAAGGCTGGGATACATGGTTCCGATGAAAAATTATGACACATTTTTTGTGACGAAGACGACGGATATTTATCCCTATATGTCGTGACTTCGTGAACGCAGACGACACAATTAGGCTATCTTGTTCAAAGAATCAGATACACTTTTGATGCAAGATTCTGTCAGTTTATGGTCATCTTCAATATTTTTTACGGTTACTCCTTAGACAAAAGTTTTTAATCGTCTAAAGATGTACCTTTGAGGCTTCCTGATTTCCTGAGCATTGCTCCAAATACAGGCACACATAGAAAGTTATAAACCAATTCTATTTGCGAAAGAAAGATAGGTTATAATAAAATTGATAATAGCGCATCTTTTGTCAAAGACACAAGCCGTAGGAATATTTAGCATTAAATTTAACAGCAATGCTAATTATCAATCATTTTTGGGGATAGTCGTCTGTTGTTCACATAACTAATTACCTTGTCTTTAAAGATGAATGAATATCAATTTTTACATGAGGACGAACGACGTTTTGTCTTAAAAGTGTAATAAGAACCAGTAGCAATGACTATCGACCTTCCTCGAGTAAGCAATCCCGATGTTACACAGTAACAAAAAAATTCTAAATAGCACCAGGGTGCACAAGTCGACTTGCAGCCTCAATTATTATATGACCAAGTTAATGCTGAAATCCATATATTTCTAAAATTTTCTATCTTTTTTATTTCTTACCTGATATTCAAAATTCTAAGAATTCAAAATGGTCAAATTTCATGTCTTCTCTGAACTGATAACAATTTCAATCAACACATAAACAAAAATTTTCTGAAACTTTCAATTTATTATAAATCATTGTGACCTT
>MJUU01067573.1:75820-86948 GCA_002080025.1 Modiolus philippinarum
GGGGTTAAGTATTTTGCTATAGATGAACGAAATTAAAACAGTTCCGAAGAAGGGGGTTTCAACCATCGGAGACCCCCTCCTTTCCTGATCCGACAATGCTATACTAATATAAATGAAGTAAATCGTAAAATGGCTTCCAATTCTTTTTTCTCAATTTCGAATTTATAGGCTCCTTACTTTAAGGTAACAACAAGTGAATACATACAATATAAGTTAACTTTCAATAAGAAAAAAAGAGATATAATTTTAAAAGAAAAAAGTGCACAGTCTGTTTCCGAAACTTGACTGTATAAAAAAACTTCATTAACCTGTGGTTCTGCTATTGAACATTCAATTTATTTCGTGTTTAGAAGTCATGTCTACGTCGACGCAACACATTCTGTCTGAAAGATTTTTTAATTACTTTTCTGTATAGAAACATAAAAATCGACTCCCTGGTTCTACATGCGTTTTTATAACTTGTCATCCTCCCCTTTAGTTGTCTCATTTTCTTATTTCTTGTAGATTCATACAGCATTAAATTTATCGGATGGTCGATAGATTGCACCACGTCAATCAAGTTAAATCGCACGTGACACGGAATTACAGACATTTGATGTAAAAGTACAAATTGATGACAAAAGTATTTATTTAAACCCCTGCAGACGTTCTCGGAGTAAACATTGAGTACGTGGTGAAGGAAGGTGATCTCTTGAACTTTCCATACCCTTTATACTCTAGTTGTAAGTAAAAAATTAATCTTTTATCACTGTTTGCACCGAGATTTATGTCTCTCCACAAAGGACTGGTATCTATTAAAACTGTTTTAATGATCGTATGAGACAGAATGTTTGAAGATTTGATTAATGGGGTTCGCTACTCAATTTGAAAATATTGCTGCGGTCAAGGAAGTGGCAAAACTTTGATTGTAATAAAGTCAAGATTAACACCCCAAGCTTACACAATGTGTTACAAAAATGTGTTAGGTTTGTCGATGTTAAATGTCTACATTGTAGATATATCAGACAAGAAAATCTTACAAATGTATACAATGTTGTCTTTGCACGACGTTGAGTCAATGAAAGGTAGAGAGCTTGGGGTGTAAATCTTAATGTCAGTAAACGGAAAGTTTTGCCACTTGATTGACCGCAGCAATAAATATGATTTCAAATTTAAATGATTTTTGTTGGAAAATTAAAAAAAAAGAAGTAATTTCAGTGAAAAAAAATCGATAGGTTATGATCTCGTTTTTGAGTTATGAGTGTTTGAAAATTTGGCGGGAAACTGAACTCCTCTGAATTTTTCATAGGATTAACATTAGGAAGATTTGACCATGAATGAATGTAACAAGATAAATAGAATTTAATGAAATTTCAACAGAATGCTCATAAAGAGGTATAGAATGAAATAAGTGATAAAAATTAGGCTGTCCATGTGCAAAAGATTAGAATGCTTTAAAATGGATAAAACCAGAGGAATCAAAATATCTGAAAGAAATAAAACAAAATGAGGAGCGAACCTCCTTAATAATTCGGTCATCGAGATAACTCATTTCTGCCTAATAAGAAAGAATGAATAGTTGGTGCTAATTTTTTGTAACGAATCACCTATTAAACATACACCCGGTACGCAGGAGCAATTTGAATAATGCTTTCCATGTATGGAAACTGATAATTTTGAAATCAAATTCGTCGCTTTTGCCGTAATTTTTAGTACTGACATGGCAATATGAGATGAAAAAAGATGTGTCTCTTATTCTAGAGGATATACTGATGGGATCCATTTAGCAAAAGATACCTTATTAATGAAAAAAAACATCATCAATGTATCTTTTTGTGAGGTTGCAGAAACTAATATCTTTAATTTTAAAGAAATGTGACCACGGAAATGCTCAATAAAGTACTTGAATTACAGTTACACCCCCTTTATTTATTCATGACTTTACTGCGCATCCATGTAACATTCAAAATGGCGGTAGAGTCGATTACAATTTTTAATGAATATGACGCTATATTTTGTCTCATGTTTAAATGTCTTAATCGTTATGATGCAGCAAGGTTAAAGTATGTTTCAGGGTAATTAATTGAATTAAAGTGGTTTGTAAGAAAAGGAGTCTGTGGTAAAGATGTCCGAGCCATGAATTGGTTAAACGGTGGAAATTGAACGAGTAAATTATCAAAGTAATCTTTCTAAAACCCTTGTTACGTGTTCTTTAATCGAGTGACCCTTTTTTTATTCGAGATAATAGTTAATTAAGCCATATGTGATTATCATGATAACTTCTTTGAATCATAGAATGCCACTGCTTCACTTCGGGTACGGATACATTTTTTACAAACATTTATAAAATCTTATAATGATGCGAATATATAATCTTGTGCCAGTGAAAATAAGAATTCTAATTCAACTCCTCATGAAAATAAATAGATTAATCTTGATTTAAAGAATAAAATTTCTGCAGCAATTACAAATAAATAATTTGATGTGACATTTGGTGGAAATGAATAATATGTACTAGGTTGACATGAAAATAAATAATTTTTCTGTGCAAAGTGGCCAAAGTCCTCCCCACACCCCGAAAATCAAATGGTTGTCCCCTAACCAATAAGAGTTATTTTGTTTTAAATGCCCCTCATTTACTTCCTAATCTAGATCAATTATGAGAAGCTTGAGTAATAAACATTAAGTTTTGAAATATAAGAATGAGTTGCGAAAATTTAGTTTGTAGTATGCTGTATAAGATGCTTTTATTTTTAAATTGAACATTTATCAACTAAGAATATTGTTATATGTCTCTGACTGCTTCAAACATACAATTTTGTGGAAAATAGAAGTATGAGAAAAGCAATTTGTTCGTCCTACCAGATTTTGATTCCCAAAGTTTTGCATGGAAATATTCCGGACGATTTGTAGTTTTTTGTTGAATCGTCCTAAATTTGAGTACTTACCATTTGCATTTTCAATTAATTATATGATTAAGTTTCATATCATTTCAATTGGTAACCATGTTGTCAATATTTCATTGTAATATCTTTTGTTATACTTGGAAAAAATATTGATTACTTATTTCCCTGGTTACCCTTTAGGATTCTGGTACATAAGAAATTGATATTATGAAGAACAAGTTTTAACAAAATTTGATTCTTTTGTTATAATCTTACTAACATTTTTATAACTGCCACTTCAATAACGAATAGTTCAAATTTATACACATTCATCTACAATAATTCCAGGAGATGCTTTACAAAGTGTCATTGTCAGTATGGTACCGTCTGGTAAAGTCACATATCCAAACACATTTTGTGCAGGGCAGGACAAGCTTACCATTCCGGAGCACCTGCTGTCACTCTGTTTTTTAGAGTTCATACTGTTAGTGATTTTGGTTTTTGTGTTGTATAAATTATGTAATGTTTGTGTGTTTTGTTGGAATGTAGTGTCTTTGGTCCTTCGTCCTCTTGTATTCTTACTTTTGCCTTGTCTCTGGACTTTGATTTATGTAATTTTGTGCTTTGTTCTTTCGGTATTCATAATTTGTTTAATTATGATAAGTGAGAACAATAAATGGACAAAGACCCTTCATACATATTGTCAAAATTCAATATTCACTTTATAAAGACAGTTTAAAATGATCTGCATTGAAAAGATATCGATTGTCGAAATGTGCATTTGCAGAAACTGTAACTTTGGTATTTTGTTATTTACATCCAAGTCCAACATTGGCCAGATTCTGGTTGAGAAAACTAGAAAAAAAACACCAATATTTATTGATTGTTGGTCTTGTTACTAATATGTACAAAAAGGAACATTACAAGCATACCATTCAAAACTAAAGCACACTCTTAGTGTGAACTCTCATAACATTGATTGATAGATAATTAAAAGGATTTTGCACTCGGTGATCAATATCAGGACGAGAACAATTTAATCATTTCAAAATAATACTGGTGATATTATAAATAAAGGAAGAAGAAATTAAAGATGTAGGAATTACCAGGAGAGTTTTTATTCACATAATTAGGTAGTAGAGCCGGATATTTGACATTCTCCATGGCATCAGGAGGATGCCGTTTTCGAAACATAGAAAAGGGATATTCCTAATGCATACAAATGACGTTTTCTCAGCACAGATATCGATGCTTCAAAACAGTTCGCGGCCAGACTCCGTTTTTTTATCTGTCTACCCTGCATAGAAAGCATATAGTCTCTTATCGAGCATTTGGGTTCGATCCTAACAGCTTTTCTGATGGAACCCAATGAGACCCGATTAAGTAAGAGTGATACAAGGCAATCAAAAAGTGCATAAAAACTGTGTGCGATTGTTGTCATTTATATTAATAGGTAGTTTTACATTTTGTGTGCTTTAAACACTATTTGAAATACATGTAGTGTCGGAGAAAAAAATCACATATTTATCACCTGGTGAATATAACATATAAGTAATTTTATATACTTGAACATAAAAAACAGAAGGATTTTCAATACAGGCTCTAGGTAAAAACAATTCAAAACTGACGTCCGTCTTTCTTAACACATTTCTCTAGTCTTTGATATTTAAGTGTCTCAAAACACTTCTTAAAGCATGTTTATTGCTAACCAGATATTTTAGGTTACTTTATTTGCATTCATACAGTACTTGACTGACTTGTTGATAAGTAAAAAAATAACGAAGCTACTGGTAATTTATTTCTGCATATGTGCATTTCGACAACTTATGTCTCATCAGTGCAGATCAAACCAAAACATTTGGAAGTCCATTAACTGAAAAACGTGTAAAAGCTGATAGAGAACAAATAACCAAAAGGATCAAAATAGAAAAGTCAAAATTCAGGTAAGGACAGAGCTTTGCATGAGGGAGATACTCTTTAGTTTTTAAAAAAAAATGAGTAAAATTTAGATATTGCATGTTTCAATAAAGTCAGTTTTCGGGTCAGCACCAAAGTACTGACTACTGGGTGAATACACTCGGGAACTAACAGTCCATCAGCAGAGGCATCGGTCAAGTGGTAATAAATAAAGTTGAGTTAAAAATCAGTGATTCGGTTCCGCTTAAGGACAAGAACATGTTAATCAATTCAAAAACAAGTGTAAGGAACCGGATCATTAGCAATACCCAAGGCAATCCAACCGACACAGCTACTACTCTGTCTTAGGAGGAGATATTACGCAACCGTAAATCTGTTTTGTTTTCCTTTGGGATTTCAACCGAAGATGAAGACACTGATGTACTGGGTACAAAAATTACACAAATGCCCATACAAACAACGGCACATGGCTGGATTTGCAAAATGTTCTAGAAAACCTATTTCTAAGCTATTAACCTCCATCTTGACAGCCATAAAAGAGTTCTTTCAAAAATATTGTGATACTAGCTTTTCAAGAAGTGTTGTAAATTAAATGTGGATATTAAAAACTATAAGATCTGCTTGACATCTTAAAATCGAGATCCTTATACTCTGTAAAAGTATAGAAACTTTTGACTTCTCCACACATTATACTACCATTCTTCATGAACAACTGAAATTATCACGACTGAAAAATTTAAATAATTGATGTTTCTCCCATAAGAACGGCGAACGAAGATATAAATACATCGTTATAGACAGAGAACAAGCATACTTTGTGAAATACGACTCGAATCACAGAAAAAATGTACAAAGGAAGAGGTGATTAAAATGATCGAGTTTCTGATCGACGATATATTGGACTTGATTTTCAACATCCTATCGAAATTCCAATGGGCTTAAATTGCGCACTTCTTTTAACCGATTTGTTTTTCCACTCATATGAGGCCGAATGCATCAAAATGTTTCTTTAAAATACAGATAAAAAACTGGCCCAGTCTTAATTTTAGCCTCCGTTATATATATGATATTTTATCACTAAACTACCCTCGCTTTGGTGATTGTCTTCATCTTATATATCAAAAGAGCTGACAATTAAGGATACTACAGATACTTCCACATCGACTTCGTTCCTTGACCTTCATCTTAAAATTGACAAAAGAGGTACTCAACAAACTAGGCTGTATGACAAAGTGATGACTTCACTTTTCCAATAGTCAACTTCCCTTTTCTTTGTAGCAACATTCGAGAACACCGGCATACGGAGTTTACATCTCCCAACTCATTTTCTACTCAGGGGCTTGTGGTCGATACAGTGACCACCTTGATATAGAGCTCAGTTGTTGCAGACAGGCTACTTAAGCAAAGGTATGTTGCCCATTACTTGGAGTAATCACTACAGAGGTTTTAAGGTAGACATCACAATCTTGTGGACCGCTATTGGATACCTGTTTCCCAGATAACAACCGATCTTTCTTTGTCAATAGGGTTTGTTTTTTTTTCTCTACCGGATTTTGCTTTGCTGCCAGAGTTGACATATTCAACACGGCGGTTGTGCTATAAGCGCGAGATGCTTGCTCTTCCGGTGCACCTGATCTCACCCATCGTTTTTGTTGGGTCCGTGTTGTTCATTTTTTTTATGTATGTGTCTTCATTTTCTTTTTTGTGCCGTTCTCATGTTATATCTTTGTTTCTTTGTTTATCCGACGTTGCCATTGTCCTTAGATTGTTCGTTTCAGACTGACGGTTCGGTTCTTACTTACTTTTTCATTCCTTTTTCCACTGACCAATATATAAAGTTTAACACGGATTGATTGATTAGTTAGAGTTTACACCAATTGAGCAATATTCAAGCTACATCAGGGCGACAAGAACAAGTTTATCAATTGGTTATTTATTCTCTATCAGTTTTTAAACATTTGTGAGTTTATGGTCATCCGAACGTTTAGATTTTATCTGCACTGAAGAGACATAAGTCGTCGAAATGCGCATATGCAGAAATTAACTTCGGTATTTAGTTCTTTTAACCAAAAACTTACAAAGAAGAGAAGAAATGAAGGTGGAAGTGTCGATCGCACCAAGTAGTTTCGATTGCAGCTTGAAAAGAGAAATGGGTAGGGGCAAGAAACTTAGCCTTCTAGATCGCCTCTTTAAAAAATATAGAAGGGATCTTAGCAATTCATGGAATGTGGCGTTTCTCCAGACAGTTCGTCTACAATGGTTTGTCGCCAGTCTTTCCGTAGTATAACTCGACTACCTCAAATAGACAGGCCATGCAATCCCCTATCCACCACCTGGGGATTCGTCAGTTCTGTAGAAGGGGCCCCTTAAAACCGATTTAAGGTGCAAAACGGATTGACAACAGCGAACAAATACACGAATAATAAAATAATATCTCTGAATTTTGATATCCTTGCTTTAGCTGTTTCCTGAAAATTATACGATTTATAACAGTATTTAAAAAAATAATAATCATGGCTACATTCGAAGAAGCAATCGAATAATTTAATGAGACAAAAGTCCTTTTCAAATTGAAAAAGTACAAAGTCTGTTAATGCAATAATACGTATTAAAAGGCGGAAATTTCAACAATATTGACTTTGGATCAAACTGATTAGACAACATATCAAATCTCATTTAGTCTCGCGCCTTTTATTATTTGATATTACAGTGTCTACACTTCAGAAACTTTGAAAACTTAAAAGTTTCTACGTTTTTAAAGCGATGTCACTTGCTGATATGAACTCTTCGTTCATATATATTTGCTTATATGGTCTCTATCAGCGGATATACATTTATATTGATCCTGAATACGTAGGTTTTATGGTTTTATCTGCAAAGAAAAGACATGAAATATCTAATTGGACATCAATAAGGTCTGTAAGTCTCGTCCAATTTTGAAACTTCCGGGTACATAAATTGTACCCGGAAGTTGCATTTAAAAAAAATATATGACGTTTCAAACAAAAACTTTGTACGTCATAATTCTCAAACGTCATATGTTGGCGGGAAACGTTTTCAAATTCGAATTTTATTGTAAATTCTCGGTGTCACATGACGAGACTTACAGACCCTTTAGGGACTGAATTTACATTTACTTATATATTTCGTTTTACGTTAAAGTAAATTTGTTTTTGGCAATAAAGCAGATCGCAATAGGCACAATATTTTAGAACTTAGTATACTGTATTTAAATGAATTTTCAAAAAACTGTATTTTTACAGGCAAAAAAGGTATAAACAAAGTATAAGTCAGCAAATTTTGTGTATATTTAAGTGCGAAGTTGTTTTTTTTATTACTTTTCGCATTAAATATATTAGCTAGTACAGTAGCTAGTACTTCGGTGCTGGCCCAAAACCGATTTTATTTGGAAACTTGCAATATCTAAATGTTAGAAAATTTTGTTTAAAACTAAGGAGTATCTCCCTCATGCTCTATCCTAAGCTGATTTTGGCTTTCATATTAAGAGTTTATTGGTTATTTGTTCTGTATCAGTTTTACACGTATTTCGGTTTATGGACTTCCAACTATTTTGAAACTTGTATAATAACTCATGTGACATTAAGAAATTAAACAAATGCTTGAATACAATCCTTTCGAATACCTTGTCAATTGATTTGATTTGCACTGAAGAGACCTAAGTTGTGGAAATGCGCATAATTATGCAGAAACAAAAGTTACAATAACTTCGGTATTTTGTTATTTATACATGTTTCATCATTGTTAATTCTTTTTTCATTTTTAATTCGATTAAAAATTGCAAAAAATATTTTAAAATTAAGGAATCTGACACAAGTCTTTAAAGTAATATACATTTTTGTACGATGTAGCTGCCATTTTCACGTAATCATTTATTGAGTTCGACATTTCAAACTGCTCTTCAACCGCTGATACTTATAACTAGAGGCTCGGGGACTGAGCCTGAATTGTTCACATAATAAAACGCTTCTAATATAAGCTATGTCTATATCGTAAAGTGTTAGTAAATAATGATAACACAGCTGTCGATATGAAACGTTTACTTTCGTGTCCCGTGCAATTCCTGACATACTCGGGCCACACAGTAGGAGAAATACACAAAATAAGAAAATATTCCGAAACACAAAAGAGAAAATGACGATAAACACTACAGAAACTAAGCGTCTCTTGGCCTTACTTTTATAGCGTTACTAGCTGTCTATGTTTGAGTCGATATAAAAATGGATAACAAGCAACACCTACAATGGCTGAAAATTATGATTACAAAGCAATAAACACACAAAGAACACGAATAAGACAAAAGACGTACCTAGAAAACGATAGGAACTCGGGACAGCCGGACTTGGTACCGGCACTAGCAAAAGCCAACGGTAGGGTTAAACCGGTTTATGGGTACCCAAACATCCCCTTTATCTGTCCCGTTTCCCTATAGTATTATAAACATACGACTAAAACCCAATACAGGTACATGTAGACTATTAACTCGATGATCACAATCTTGAAATGAAAGAAAAAAAAATACGTAATTTTGAAAGATCGGTCAAGGGGTGCCTGGCCGCTAAACTGCCGGCTAGCTCAAGGAACCTAGTCTGCTAGTACAACACTGTCACACTACGGAAACTCAAAACTTCCCGAAGGGTATGGTCAAGAATCATCATGAATTTCAGTAGACATCGGCAGTATCAGTGAGAGGCCAGTGTGTGTGCAAAATTTTCAGGTCATTTGGTCTCAAATCTAATTTAACGGATGCAAGCAGAATATCTTGTCGATATCCCCTTTTATGTAAAGAATGTAAGTTGCGTCCCAGCTTTTCTAGACTTTTAATCAATTTCTGGCATTTTTTACAATATTTCCGTAAAAACGAGGATTAGAAATGCCCTTAGTAACAAGCTGTCTACGAGTAACGCCATATTTAGACATTAAATGTTCATATCTATTATAAAACTTCTTAAATGTATTTAACAACTTATGTAATCTGTCTTCATCAAATGTCCGTTAAGAGTTTCTTGGTTTATCAGGGGAAAAGTTGTCCGTATAAATCTCAAAAAATGTTCTATCCTCCTTGTGAAACTGGCAGGAAATATGTTTAGGGACTTTGAACAGCATGAAGCATACCATGACTCCAGATACGGGCGATTCCTAAACATTAACAAAATATTGGTTGTGGCCTCTCTCTGTTCTGTGTTTTCACTTTTTCATTTCTCTGTAGGATTGGTCTTCTAGTTTCCTCTATGTGTTTTAGACATTCGGAGTTTTCTGTTTGTTATCCAGGTTGTCCTAATTCGAATTAAGTTGCGCGGAAAAAGTCTCTTCATAGCATTTATACTTTTATTTCCCAAGGCTCCTTCTGTTTGATTCGTGATCTGACAAGTCCTTGTCCAAGAAGTTCAATTCAACAAGGTAAGGTGACACAATAGCTTCGAAATCGGTAGACTCATCTGTGGTTAACAGTGATTCATAGACGAAATGATATTTCGTGCACAAACGTCTGACTCTAACGCCAATATCTAATGCAAAATCTGTAGCACTAATCTCTTCATGATCAAGCTCGAACACGATCACGTTGTCCACCTCTACAATTCTGTCATGAAGCCATCGTACTGCGGCAAGATGATCATGGATGTCCTTCAGTTGTATTTCTGTCGACTCCCCGTTGCAGTTGTATTCTAATTTTACCAACATGTTAGTTGCAGAATTTCTGTAACAATATCGAATATTTGCCAAACTATCCTGGTCACGGCACAAATATCGTAAAGTGGTAGGAAATAATGATAACACAACTGCTCTGGTGAGACGTGTACTTCGAATGCTACTGATGTAGCTATGGCGACGTTGCCGTTGACGTTACAATCTGTCAAAAGAAAGGGGACGTCGTGTCCCGCGCAATTTCCGACAGTCTATGCTGATGACCAAAAATGATGTTTTTTTTCTTTGAAGGTCTATTGCTTAGCTATACTTAAGCTGAATTAGCTTCAGTGAATTCAGGGATTATCAAAATGTGATTTTCCCTTAGGGTCAAATGTTTAACTTTGTTCTTTACTTACGGAAATGTTTTTGTCAGATTCGACCCAAGTGAGCCAGGATTGTACAAAACCTTCCAGGCATCATTCTTCTTCATCATTTTAGATTTCTGATTGGTACCAATATACAACATTTTGTAGATGAACATCAAGTTACCATGCCTACTTAATATCAACTTGATAAATGAAACGCTTTTCAAGAAATGGCAATTTTCAACATATTCACATAGGGTCCAGTCTAAAACTGCAGCCATCTTGGATCAATGATGGATTCTAAAATCCTACAGTTGTTTAATGACAATCATGTTA
>MJUU01067573.1:87541-121158 GCA_002080025.1 Modiolus philippinarum
ATATTACTGATTATTCGGATTTCGTTTGGTTTTATGCATTTTAAACATTTTTTGAAATTATGGATTTCCTTTGTTTGGGTTCTAGTGCTGCTGATGAGGAATTAATTTCCGAAATGGTAATACAGCTCATTAAAATTATTGTAGTTTGGGTTAACATATGTGTTATGGTCTCATTTTCATTTACTCCATATCCTTTCGTAAAACTATTTCTAGTTAATATTAACTTGATGTATGAAACAATTTTCAAGACAATTCACAAAATTTCCCAAAGGTTCCTATGTAAATTATGTTCCGAGTGCAAGTCATTTTGGATTTGATATCGGTTAAGATATGCAAAAATTGGTAGATAATAATCATGTTACCATCCTTGTGAATATAAACTCGATATATGAAATGATTTCAAGAATTAGCAATTTACTACATTTTCCCATAGCCTCCGCGTTAAACTAAGATCTGCAGTTGGGGCCATCTCGGATTTATGATAGGTACTAAAATCCTTCATTTATTTAATCATCGTCATGCTACCATGCCTATTTAATATCAACTTGAAGAATCAAACGGTTTTCAAGAAGTACAATTTACAACATTATCCTATTTGGTCCTATGTTACACTATTTTCCCGCTGGCGGCAATCTTGGATGAGATTTGAACCTGTAGTACATATGTGGACTGTAGTTCTTAATAAGCTGAGCACTTTTGCTATTCAAATTTAACCTCTATCTCAATTTTTTTTTTAGATTTTCTAATAAAGAATACAATATATTAAAATTTTGAAAATTTTACGGAAAAGGGGCAATTACTCCAAGACGGGTTTTCGGATTTTCTCAAAAATGCAAGGCAGATAGATCTTGCCATGCTGATTATTTCTATCCAATTTCAGATTTTAATATCTGTAACGGTTTTCGAGTTTTTTTCCCCTATGTTCTATTTTTAGCAACAACAGCCACGTAGTTTGATCTTCCGACTAACCGAAAACAATTTTGAAACTGCTTCCGTGGTGATGCTTCAGTCTAAATTTAGAGGAGAAGGTTTTTGAAATTGTTGACAGACGGACGGACGACGGACGCAAAGTGATGGCAAAAGCTCACATGGCCTTTAAGGCCAAGTGATCTAAAAAGTTAACGGACAGACGACGGACGCCGAGTGATGGCAATTGCTCACAATGACCCTTTGGGCCATGTTAGCTGAAAAAAAATGTTTTGTTCCATTTTCCGAATGAACATGTTTGCGTTTAAAGATTGAAACTAGCTTCTTTTATCAGAACGCATAGTGATTGGTACTGAGACTTATACAATTTAATTGATACATACATTATAACACAGTTCAATAAGGGACTCTAGAGATAGGAACTCTCGTGCAATTGAAGGCGGAAACGATCTCCTAAAATACCAGTAAGACGGATAACTGGATTCCTGATGTATTGAAATAAATATATACCACCATTTAAATAATTTATGAAATTGAAGTGTACTAATAATTTGTCCTACATGACAGTTATTTAATTACATTTTAATTGACGAAAAAAAACTTAACCTGACGCGCTATAAACTGATCAAATATAAATCGCCCTTAGTTCAACGGTGTTCACTAATTGTTGATTCCCTCTCAAGGTATTGATGTATCGATTTTTTCGTATAATAAAAGATTTGTTTCTTGATTGAACACGAATCAGAAATTCCGTATTAGAACAATTGCTATGAGTTGATATGGGGCTTCGTTACCCGCAAAAAATTAAGGTCTCAATTTTATCTAAATTTAATAATACTCCCAGTTGCTTTATTGTACCATACAGTAATTTTGATATTTAGTTATGTAGTCAAATTTTGAGTTACCCATGATTTAATCAAATTGCTCAGTACTATGCAATAAATAATTTTCTAAGAGTGTTTGTCAAACTTTATCTAAACTGAAGATATGTTTTCATCGTGATTTCAAATTCATTGAAATGTTGTACTTTCTGGTGTGAATTTATCTACCAAAGTATTCTATGATCTGGTCTTGCTACAACATGATTTCATTTGCTTAAAGAAATTTAAACTATCTAGGTTTAAAACAGAAATAACTGTTTTAATGTAATTACAAATATGCAAAAAAAGCAGTTTGGAATATCGATGATAAATAAATTCCATGCAGGCGTGATATTTCAACCAAAACTTTATCTTCCTTAGTTCTCATTTAACACGGTGTTTTTACCGCTACATTAAAATATCATTTAAATGACAGTCGATTAATAAAATTAAGTAAGATAGCAAATTGTTTTTGATAGTCATTTTATTGTTAATACAGTCTATGTAGCGGTAAAAGCCAATAACATAATTGCACTTTTCAAATAATCATATACATTCAGTATTTAGTCAATTATCGCCATATAGGAGATGGCATAATCTCCAAGGTAAAAACATTAGCCTAGAAGTCCAGTAACGCGGTATTGCCCCGAAAAGGAGGACAGTTTTTAAAAGTTTAATATCTCAATTTAAGTGCAATGGTCGGGTGTCTCTACCCAATTCTGGCTCTTTGTTAAAGGCAAATTGGTGATATATTCTCGACAAGCGTTAGTGTTTCATATGTAAGACAAAGCACAAAAGCATGTATGCATGCATCAAAGTCGTGAGTCACTGGAAACTAGAACACCAGAAGACTGAAAGCTAATGACAAAAGTCAAATGAGATCAACGGGTTTAGCATGGGCTGCTCCGTGTGATTTAATCTCGATCTAAATGATTTGAATCTACTAGATTTGACTTTACTACCGGATTTGACATGTTCAACACTGCGTGTATCTTATAAGAAGCAGAAGATTTTTACTCTACCGTTGCACAAGATCTCATCCATGGTTTTTATTTGGTCCGTATTGTTCATCTTTGTATGTGTTCGCATAAACTGGTTTAACCCTACTGCTGGCTTTTGCTAGTGCCGGTACCAAGTTTGGCTATCCCGAGTCCCTTTGGTTAATCATATTTTCCTCTAGTCTTTTACGAGTTTTTGTAGTGCATAGTGCAGTTCCCTTGTGGATTGTGATTATATCTTGACTTTATAATTGTCTTCATTTTTATTTTCCGTGCAGTTACGTTTTTGTTTCTTTGTTTTTTTCTAATGTTGCCTTTGCCTTCGGATTATTCGTTTTGGACTGACGGTTCGGTTCTCACGTACTTATAAATTGTCCCTACAGAGACAAAGATTCTCGAAATGATTATTTGTAGAATATATTTTTAAAGTAACTTCGATATTTGAGTATTAAAACTCTCAATTGAAAAAAAAATGGTTTATTGCTGTTCTTTATCATTAATATGTACTGTCTTGTTTCATTAACATCATATGTTAATTTCAGCCCGACTTGCAAGAGCAAATAGACAAAATGAATTGTAAATTTAGAGTAGAACTACTTCCAGTTTTATATTTTGATATTTTCTTCACTGTTGAAATTGTCTAACGATTCTGAAAGGAGTTATCGCCAATTTATCGTCAACTTATAGTGATTATAAAAGGTGTCTTCCACCTATTCCCACTTTTTAAAATTCACTATTCCTTCTATTCCCACATACTAATGCCTTTGATGTTTCATTTGTTTTTATAGTAATTAAAGTTAATTAAATGCCACCTTTAATTAACCTTTGTGTACCTGTATTTTTATTTATTTTCCATTTGTTTAAGGTAATGTATAAGAATAAAGAAAAAAAAATTACATATTTGCATATTTTGAAAAAGGCTTAGCTTAAGAGCTTAATTCACGGGTTAATAGCCAAACTTCTATAAGTTATATGTGATTAAAAAACCACTGACAGTTACACTGCAAGGTTTGCCTACATCTAGTTCGATGTGGCCCGTCTTGTCTATGGATCTTGTTTTTGTCCTAATTTTTGTCTTTCGTCTGGCTACTTAATGACAAATATTTGCAGGCATACATTGCCCAATTTTAATTTTTTTTTATTGACCGCTCCCGACATGTGTTGCTTCAATGACATATTTTAGCTGCGATCGATGTTGCTCAACATTTTTATTCTCTTCTTGTAACCCTGGTGCTTTCAGCTTGATAACCCTGAGCATCGCCCAAGTTGGCACGCCATGGCGGATGGGGAGCAAGGGAGTGACCTTGATATAATTTTTGTCAAGAATACCGCTTAAGTGCACGCTAGGGGCCTTCTTTGATCTCGCTTGACGGGTGAATATTATTCACCTCTAGTTGAAGACCCTCAGGCGACATCAAGATGTAGACAGGAAAAAAGCCATGTTCTTGATAAACTGGAGTATCGTGTGCGTTTTTGTCACATGTACATTCACTCCATATCCTTTCATTTTTCCTATATACAGATGGAAAAAACAAATGAAATATTACTATAACTTACAACTGTCAAACTAGTTTTGATGGAAAATCAAAATACCTTACCAATAATTTACTTGCTATAGCATAAAATGTAGTTTCAAAGCCACATTCATGCTTCAAATGGAGTAACAGTTTTACTTTGAAACTTTGAATATATAAAATGGACTGATTTATTGTCTTATCACTACTGATGTCTTCCAAATTACAATAACTGTATGCTTTTGGTATATCTTTGCTTGACTTGAGACTAGTTTTTGAAATCTTTACTTTTTCTTAGCATTAATATTCATTGAAAACTAAAATTTAAAAGCACAAATAATTCATTTTCATGTTCCACTCCAACACTTAATTGTTAATTTAATATTGTCCTTTGTTAGTAAGTTTTCCACCTATTACCACATGAAATTTTACTTTTTCTTACCTAATTTTTAAAAAGTGGGAATAGGAGGAATGGACCCTTATAAAAGGTTTATACTAATAGGCAAAAATGATTCGCGTGTCGAGTAGTATATAATATTGTATTTTATATTTCCGAAGTTGTTTTTCATATCACTGTAGGAGTTATTGTTCCTTTATCATCAGTTACATATGCATGTATCACGAATTTTATATTTAAAAAAACATTTGAGATGAACATTAAGTTAAAAACAAAATTTGTTCAGAATATCAAGGGACTTCATTTTATTTCTGTTTTAATTTGAAAACGATTCCGTAAAGGGTTCAATGCTTTTATATCATCACTTTTTGAGGCAGGAGTCTGCAGTTTCCTATTCCTGTGTAGAAATGTGGTTAATTTATTTTTCAAAATATAACATAAGGGACCGACCATTTAACCTGAAGGGGGGGNAGGGGGGGGGGGGGTATGGTTTTTTTTTTCTGGACAGAGAATTTTTTTGGCGCTTCGCGCGAAACAAATTATTTATTTTTTGCACGCGTATCAACAAAATATTTTTTTTTCAAAANTTCCTTTATCATCAGTTACATATGCATGTATCACGAATTTTATATTTAAAAAAACATTTGAGATGAACATTAAGTTAAAAACAAAATTTGTTCAGAATATCAAGGGACTTCATTTTATTTCTGTTTTAATTTGAAAACGATTCCGTAAAGGGTTCAATGCTTTTATATCATCAATTTTTGAGGCAGGAGTCTGCAGTTTCCTATTCCTGTGTAGAAACGTGGTTAATTTATTTTTCAAAATATAAAATAAAATTTGGGAGACAGCGTGCATTTAAACGCAGAAAAATAAATTGTAAATTTGAAGATTTTACATAGAAATGATACGGAAAATGGCTATTTGAGGGTATAACTTTAAATTTATTATGGATTTTTTCATACTTTTTATGTGTTTTTTAATCATTATATTGTTTTCATTAATAAAATGAAAATTGTGTGTCAGCGATGAAATAAGAGAGAAATTGTGAATCTATATGAAAAACTTTTTATCAAATTATCTCCCTTGCGTACATGTAATTCCTGAGTTTTGTAAATTCAGAATTCAAGCACATATGTTTTAGTTTATCGTGCAAAATCTTGTTAAAGGGATGAGGAAAATAAATGAATACCCTGGAACTATCTTTTAATTTTATTATTTTGTTAACTTTCTAAATGTATGAAACCCTAACTGAACAAAATTAGACAAAAGGGCGGAATACGTAATACCAGTTTAAAATGCCTATATGCTTTTGCATGTCATTAACTACATTTCCCCAAATTCGATATTGGTCGACAAATACCTGCATGGTTTATATTATATTTCAAAAGAACTTCGAGATAATGCTTTATCTACAATCAATTGCTTATGTATCAATATAGCAAGTTAGGTTTACAGGTTCATGGAAGACTCTTATTCTCTTTCCTACATTTATTTTGACAAATGGCACATCGATTTATCAATACATGTACTGATTCGTGCAGTGACATTAAGCGAGTGAATATATTTTTTGAATTGTGAATTTTGCAGTTACACATTTGAAGTATTGGCTTATATTTAAATTTGAGCATCCATGACGAAAGCAAGGTTTTTGGCAAACGTGCAGCATTGTTGCTTTCGGTACATTTGTCAGGCGGGACATTTTATTGTCGGCATCAGCGCTTGTAGTTCTTATTAGGATTAAAGTTTTTTTTTCGCATAGAGAGCTATGAATGTTTACAGAATTGACGTTTTCATGACGAAAAATTTAAATAGATTTCATTTCTGAACTTTTCTTCCACAGTAATTGGTTAGTCTTTTATTTTCATTCAACTGACACCCTTTTTTAAAATAATTTTTACATAAGAAAGTTTTCTTTCTCCATGGGAGATACCATTTGACAGAACGCTCATCCTTTATTGGGATGGTTCGCGGCGTTTTTTTTTCAGTAAAGAAATTGAAATATTAAATTCAATTGTTGGTGCATTCACTTTCAAGATTTTTTTTTGGTGAATCTCGTAAATAAGAGATATTTTCTCAACTTTTGGTCTTTCATGGTTAATTTCACCAATTACTTTACGTTGAAATTATCAACTTTACAACATTGTTGAAATCGGTTTGTAAATTAAACCTTTATCAACTTAAATCTAACATTACTGTTTTATGTTTAATCAAGGTTAAGTATCAGCTGATACTCTAAGATGAATCCAACTTTCAACGTTAATAGGGGTAACAACAAGACCACCGAACAGAGCCACCAAGAGTCGAAGTCCACGAGATAAAAGGACACATCAGGGGGAAATGGGTTATTTCAAAGTTTGTGTCTGATGGGAACATAACATACTTCTGTCTAACAAAGTAAACATCGGCAAACGAAAACCGAAGCAAAAATGAGGCAAGTGAAAATTCTAAAATCAGCTTCAAAATCACTGCAATTGAGACAGCATGACATAACAAATTAACAAAAATAGTAATGGTGCATTACATGATACCCCGCCACGTTTTACAAAATTTCTAAGTAAAAAGGGGCAGAACTCCAGAACTATGTGTACCGCTGAACCCAAAAGTATACTTGGCCTGTGTTTTGTGGTAAACAACTTACATACCAAGTTCAAAGACAGTATGTTATTTCATTCACAAGTTATGAGTACCAAACCCTAAAATTTGCAAAATTTCAAAGTTTAAAGGAGCATAACTCCAGAACCACTTAGACCTCTGAACCCAAAATCGAACTTGACCTGAGTTTTGAGGTAAACAACTTACATACCAAGTTTGAATACCTTGTGTTATTTTGTTCACAAGTTATCAGTCGGAAACCTTAGGGGGCGGACGGACACACGACTAAGGGTATCACATAATACCTCGCCACTTCGTGTGGCGGGGTATAAAAATCAACAAGAACGCATCAAAACTAAAGCACTAGCAGCGTGGAGCCCTCCAAAAAACTTGAAGTATCATCGGGTACTCCGAAAGGATAAGCATTATCTGATTCACACAAGGAATCCTTCACACTGCCACTGAAAATTCCAGTTTGTCAATCCGTTTATAAACTCTTACTCACAGATATTTTTTTTGCTTCTGTGAAATAGAAACATTGTAACGGTCTATCAAATTATGGTGACGACCGTCAAACTTCTGTAGTGACAATTGCAATAGTGATTGAATATGCCCTTGATGTATAAGTTAAACATTAATTTTGTTGTGTTGACAGTATCGCTAGCACGACTTTAGCGAATGAGTTGTTAAATGTTTAAATGCAATGCATCTGCCGGAGATTTTTGAATATTACTGCTAAGAAACGGGACATTCACTATTGGAGAGTCGAAAGCATCACGCTTGTCGTACAGTTTTTAGAAGTATTTACAAAAATATCATTTCATGTTATTGTAAAATGAGAAAATAAATACAGAGGTGAAATACATTTAGCCATCTAAACTGTACATAAAGAACTTTATTTTTAACCTCAAGTTTTATGGAAATGATGTATCATAAAGATGAGAGCAGTGAATATTTCCATATTTTGTTCTTACAATGTATAAAATACAATTTGTAAACGGGTTTAAAAAATAAGACAAGATAAAAGATAAATGAAAATAATGTCCAATGCTTTTCTTTACAATTTTTAGAATGACTAGATAAGAAAATGTCAAAAAGAATCATTTCTCATAGTTAAGTTTAACAAAACTGTCGTAAAATCCCTTCTTGATGGTTGTTATTGCCAACAAATTATTACCATTGGATAATGCTTTCCGTTTTCACACAGGAAATAAATGTTGTTTGTTAATAATCCATGCTTACACGAAATTTTAATGAGAAGTTTCTTGGTAGATTAAAACAAATGCCTTCGTAAAATATAATGTTTTTGCATTTCCTTTTTCAAGAAAGTTGGAAAACCCAAACTTGAGGAAAACCAAATTGACCCAGTAATACATTTTTGAAGTCATCAAGGACGATCATGACAACTATATAATGCAATTCTTTAAAGATTATTAACTAAGTCTAAACTAAAGTCATCTGATGACCAAAAATGTATTGAATTTTTAGATGATAATTTCTTAAGTATGACAAGCAAGTTACAATATATAAAGTTTAAAAGTAACGGCAGTAGACTAC
This sequence comes from Modiolus philippinarum, assembly GCA_002080025.1. NCBI lineage: Eukaryota > Metazoa > Mollusca > Bivalvia > Mytilida > Modiolidae > Modiolus > Modiolus philippinarum. The sequence continues at coordinate 96,390 of MJUU01067573.1, forward strand.
GGAAGGAACAAAGTACACAATTACATAAAGCAAAGTCCAGAAATATTTATTCTGGTTTATTATATAGCGGAGATTTACCGAGTTTCCCGAGTTACAATAAATAAATGACGTATAATTGTTAAAAGTGAAATAAAGTTTTTAAAGATTTAAAGTCACCGCCGGAAGTTTTGTCACAATACTGTCGCTAATGCGTCTTGAGTTGAAAAAATAATCCGTATTCTAGTTGCATAATATGGATGGTTGATTTTTAAAGCTTTTAACTAAGTGATTTCGGAATGACAGTAGTGCCTTCTTGCTATTTAATAAACCAGAATAATTATTTCTGGACTTTGCTTTATGTAATTGTGGGCTTTGTTCCTTCCGTAGTCTACTGTCGTGATTTTTAAACTTTATATATTGTAACTCCAAAAACTGACTTTCTTGTTCATTACATTTTTAATCATCTGTAAACCATTGAATGTGTTGAATTTTTGTTTTCTTAGTTTCGATTTAAGCTAAATTGAAAACTTTGTCGAAATTGAAATTGATTCTTTTTTTTCATTATTAAAAGTAATTTTCTTTCACTGGCTATCCTGTGGGGTCATTTAAAGTGTAAGATAGGTAACGTAGCATCGTTTTTGAATACGAAATGTTATTAAAAGGATAACAGGCAGCACCCAAAATGGCCGAAAATTACAATTACATGCTACAATCTGCCAGGGAACTACACAGGAAAAACACAAACAAGACAAAAGGCACAAGTAAACAACGATAAGAACTCAGGATAGCAAGACTTGATAACGGTACTAGCAAAAGCCAATGGTAGGGTTAATCTACATGTGTCTTCCAACATCTCATATCCATCTTTTACATTGTAGTCTTCCCTGATCAGTACATTTATACATTGTAACACATTATCTGATTCTGTTTTGGATATTGCTAATCACAAACTACTGAAGCATTACATCATCTAATGGACTAAGACATTGTCCGTTTCAAATAGGAACAAGTCAAAAAGTTTTCCATCCATATATGAAAGATGTAATTGCAGTTTTTGGATGTAGCAAATGAAGGACACTATTTTCAAAGTGTAGACCTAACCATGCTCACATAAACTCTGCAAGTTTGCCATAACGGCTAGATATAATACTTTTAATGATACAGTTGTCATGTAGACCTGCAGCCAAACATCTATATGCAATAGCAAGGAGAAAAACATAACTAAACTGAGAAAGATGCTTTAATATAAGATCACGAAATAACGCATCTTCAGTAACCGAGTTCAGTGCAAATTGTAACTTTGACATCAAAGATATTTTGGATCGATTTGTCCCATTTATTCAATATCCCTATTAAAATATACTGGCAGCTTACATTTTAAAGCTTTTTGTAAGTTAAAACATATATGTTTGTGAACTACAATCTTAAATATCATAATATCAAAATTTGAGTTTAACTAGAATACTAAGCTACTCTGGTAACGCTGAATTCTTATTTTAGATTGAAGTCTATGCCAAATATTTGCATGGTTTCGAATTGATCAAGAATTAACGAAATATTACTCTTAAATGCAAAAAAAAAATTATCAAAAGTATTCTCCAGAAAATGTTTTACATGGGGGCGGAAAATGCGAAGCATAAATTTTGTGAAAATTCGAAGTCCTATAATTCTTGAAAGGATAATCGCCGTCCAAAATCTCAAAGGAGCTTTCTTCTATAGAAGCCATCAATTCTGCAAAGCTTAAAAGCATTCTCCAGTTAATTCGCGAGATGTGGATGGACGAACATGTGGTTTACCTTAGTACTTCCCGTCAAAGATAGGCATTTAAAAATTGACATTTTGAACAAAAATAACCCTTTGAAATTCAAGGGCAGTAAGGTCAAGATGTCATAATAAAAAATAATAGAGGAGATAAAGGAAAGAAGAACAATTCAAGGAATTAGGGAATACGGAAAAGTTAGGACCAATGACGCTGGATAATGGATAAAAATTGCACGTCCCGTTATCCTAAAGGAATATCTTTTTTGCACATGAGTTTCTTTTTTACCTGTAGATCTGAAAGAATTAGCTGCTTTAGGGTTGTGGTGGCCTCTACATCCTCGATTCTGTCACCATTATTTTAAAAGGACATTGTATAAATGTTTGCAATTTTCATTTTTTGTTTCCACCTACATCGATTCGAAATTTTACGTATTTCAGACATTTTTAAATCCGTTTACAGTTCAACCTATTTCCAAGTATTCTGCAGTGAATATGTCAGTTCCAACTTTTCCAACAGATGGAGACATGTAGTTTTGTTCTAAATAGCCGTTTAAATGTCAAAGATACTTTAATATTTATCTAGCCTATCCATTCATTTTAGTAAAGTAGGGAATCCCTCTAAAGGATTTGGTTTATAAAAGTTAGAGGAATGGTTCCTTGCCATATGTGTCTATTTTAAATGACATTGTAGGGGTCATATGATAATTGTTCACGGTAGAAGAACTGTTTATTGTGACACAGGAAAGAAATGTATGTTTCTGTTCATGTAAGAAAATATGTGGCCGTATATACTGAGCGCCAATAAAAACGCAACTCATGATACGATAGAAAATTTCCATGTGGAGTTGTAAGAATACGTTTTGCTAAATTTTAAAACAAAGTGTCTGCTTAAATATGTTCTTCAATTTTTTAGGCAACTCTTGAAAATATGTCACGGTATCAACTTCTGATCAAGTGGTAAAAATCGAAACTATTATACTGTCTAAACTTTGCTATCACATAGAAAAGGGCCTCATCCATCAAATCCGAGTTCTTATTTTGTCAACACGTTGTTTAGAATCGAAATTTTTCCAAAAATGCAATGCATTTTACAATTCTAAACATAAACAAGAAATGGATATCGACAAAATATCAAATCGGATTTTCCTTCCCTATTTAAGAAAGTAGAATAATTGAATATGCGCAAAGCTTTACTGACTGATACCCTTTGCACTCATGAAAAGCATTTACCAAATCTTGTCTCAAGAAACCACAGGCTTATGGTCAAAACACCTATCAATTCCTAAAATCCCTAACTTCAAAGGGGAATACTCCTGGAAAAAATTGCAAGATGAAACATTACTGACAATTTGCATATGGTCAAAACACCTATAGACGTCTAAGTTCAAAGGGGCATAACTTTTGAAAAATTGCACAATGAAAAATCCCAATCAATTTGCATATCTTCATATAATGTCCGTAACCGCCCGCCGTACATATTCCATGTCGTGTATTGCGGATTGTTGAAAAAGAATTGAAAATATGGTGGCTGATTTAGGACATCCAATTATTTTTTTATCTCGTTATAACAAGATACGGTACCGTTATAACAAGAAAGTTTGTCGTTAAAACGAGACACGATGTCGTTATAACGAGAAGTTTCACTGTTCTAACGTAAAAGTTATTCGATAGAACGAGAAACTATGGCGTTATAACGAAATAGTATGTCGTTATACCGAGATATGTTGTCATTATAACGGAAAACAATCTCGTTATAATGAGAAACTATGTCGTTTTAACTAGAACCCATGTCGTAATAACGAGACGCTATGTCGTTATAACGACATAAATCTCGTTATAACGACATAAGATCTCGGTATAACAACTTAATATCTCGTTATAACAACATACTTTCTCCTTTTAATGAGATAGTATCTCGTTATAACGACATAGCATCTCATAATAACGACAAAGTATCTCGTTCTTACTACATAAGATCTCGTTTTAACCACTCAGTATCTCGTTATAACGACAAAGTTTCTCGTTATAACGACATCGTTCTCACAATAACGAAATGAAAAAAAAATTATTGGATGTCCTAAATCAGCCACCGTAGTACAGTTTACAGATAAATTGGCAGTTATATTTTTGATTTATCGTTGCCAAAATTAGGTGTGTTTTTTTCATTTGCACTAAGTAGACATTGTATGACGCACATTTTAACCAATCAGACAAGTAATTCGTAAAATTGAAATTGAGGATTTCAGAAAAAAAAAACAGTCAAAAGATAAACAACTCTGTCGAACGTACACCTTTGAATCATCTAGTTCAAAAGTTAGTAACAACAATACCACATTATGGTTGGAATGAAAAAAAATTGCGTAGGATTATCTTTCAATTTTGCGAATGTGATTAATGTCTTCATAAGAGACTAGAAAAGAAAATACCGGCTTTATACCGTGCCACATTTCATCGACAATTTCAATTAATGGTCTGCTCCATTACTGGATAGGCCATAAGGTATTCATAACATTTATACAATAATATTTTGCCACATTTTAACAATAACTTCGGTATTGTGTTATTCATTACCAATGGGCCGATGCCTCTGCTGGTAGACTGTTAGTCCCGAAGGGTATTCACAAACCCAGTAGTCAGTACTCTGGTGCTGACGAAACCCGACTTTATTGAAACTTTCAGTATCTAAATTTTAGAAAATTTTGTTTAAATCTAAGGAGTATCTTCCTCGTGCATAGCTCTATCCAGTACATTTTTGTTTTCTGTTTAGATCCTTTTTGTTATTTGTTCACATGCTATAGTCTTGTTATGCTGTGCTCGGCTTAGCCCTTTACGTTAGAGCTCATACTGTTAATGCTTTAGTTTTGAGTTTTATATTTATGATAATCGTATGTTTTGTGGGTGTGTCGGTTTCTCTGGTCTTCCGTCCCATTTTTAGTTTTGGCATTGCCTCTAGAATTTCATGGGCATAATCTCGTACTCCTCTGTCTTGTTTAGTACAGAGTAGACCTCCTAATTAACAAATTATTCATATATTGGCACCTAGAAATTTCAAAATTGTTTTTGATGATTGACCTAAAAGACCTTTTCAGCTATTGCAATCACTTGGGGGGGGGGGGCATCCGTCGTAAACTTATTTTAATATGGAATGATTATTTTTCTTCCTTCGTATTTCAGTTGGATTCTACTAGTTTAAAGTTTTTCATAGTATTCTTCAGATTTGAAGTAGTTCGTAGTATTCCAAGCTTTAAGGGTGCCCCTCTTTTAGCCAACCTGTTTCTTCACTCATATGAGGCTGTGTTTATCGGAAAAACTGGCCCTGTTCTTTAATTTCAGCTTCCGTTATATAGAGATGATATTTTATCACAAAAGAACCCTCGCTTTGGTGATTTTCTTCATCTTAACTATCCAAAAAGAGCTCGAATTAAGGATACTACAGATACTTCCACTTCGGCCTCCTTCCTTGACCTTCATCTTGAAATTGTCAACAGCGATACACAACAAGCTAGGTTGAATGACAAACGCAATTACTTCACTTTTCCAATAGTCAACTTCACTTTTCTTTGTAGTAACATTGCAAAATCACAGGCATATGTACTTTACATATCTCAACTCATTCGCTTCTCAAGGGCCTGTAGTCGATACAGTGACTACCTTGATAGAGCTCGGTTGCTTACAAGTAGGCAAGGTAATGTTACCCCTAAGTTGAATTCATCACTATAGAAGTTTAATGGTCGACGTAACGATATTTTGTGGACCGCTCTGGTATATCTGTTTCCGAGAAAACAACAGATCTTTCTCTTTGCCACTAAAGTTTGTTTTTCCCATACCAGATTTGACATGTTCATTACGCCGGGTGTCTTATGAGAAGCAGGAGATGCTTTCTTTATAGGTGCAGCTGATCTCAGCTTTGTAGAAAAAAATAAAAGAATCCTCCAACCAACATATTTTTTTTATTTTTAACACCGTATATCTTAAGCAAAAAATCCAGAAACACCGTATGAAATTAATATCTAAAAATTGTGGGCAAAAATTCAAATTAAGATATACGGTGTAGAGTCTTGAATTTAGCTATGTTTGTTGGCTAAGGGTTTCTTTTAATCATTTTTTACAAATGGGGTCTGGGTACGTGTTGTTCATTTTTGTATATGTGTGTTTCTTAATCTTTCTTTACTGTCTTTGTTGCTTTGTTTTTTCGATGTTGCCATTGTCCTTGTGTAACAGTTCAAAAATAAAATGTTGTTCCATCGCTTGGCTCCGCCATTTTTTTGTAGAGACTTTGTCTCATTTGCATTTACAGCATATCCTTGTATTGTTTATTTGGATGTTTTTGGACAATAAGCTATGTTTCAGCATGTCTATCAGCTGCGTTTTCAGTAAGTCTATCAGCTGCGTTTTCAGTATGTCTATCAGCTGCGTTTTCAGTATGTTCAGTGATAAAAGCTTTTCTACTGATACAAAAGATCTAACGCTTTATTTAGAACAAAATTGAGATACGCTTAAAATATCGGTATATTACTCTACTGTGTATCTAGCTAAAAGATGTTATTCGATGCAAAGCTAAAACATATTGAGATCGTTGAAATGTTAAAATATAAAGACTTGAATTAATTGCGACTTCAAAGTTTCTCAGATCAAAGAGTATCGGGAAAACGGACTCCTTATTTTTATATAAACAATTGATTACAGTTAACTGATGAGAAAAAAAACTGCTAAAAATATGAAAATTTAGAGTATAATTCAAAGATAAGCATGTAATGCATTTAAACATTGTAAATACATATAGTATTACATGTAACTGTAATAGTTTTACTGGTATGTGAATATAGATTCCGTCGTCGGCGTCGTTGACATTTGGTTAACCTTAACGTCATTTTTTAATGAATTTGAATAATTTTCTCAAAGCATATTCAATATCAATGAAACTTAGACACAATACTCAGTGCGACTCAAATATAATTTCCAAATATAATTAAAAAAAAATCTAATTTTCCGTATATTGCTCATAGTTTGATTAAGTTTTTCTTTTCGATCTTTTTTCTGTTTGCATCATATCTCAGCACATTCATGCCAGAGACAAATGATGATTCGTAAGTGGTTACATCTTTTAACAAATTCCAAACCCATACCAGAAATGCGTCACCTAGTTGAGGAGTGTCTCCCTCATGCAAAGCTCTGTTCTTAGCCGGTTTTTGCTTAAAATTAAGTTCATTTTGGTTATTTGCTATCTATCAGTTTTTAAACATCTTTGAGTTTATGGTCTTAAAAACGTTTAGATTTTATCTGCCTTAAAGAGACATCAGTTGTCAAAATGTGCATATGCAAAAACTTAATTCAAAGTAACTTCAGTATTTAATTACTTGACCAAAAGAGTTTTACTAAATATTCACTTATAGTCAATATATCCAAAAAATTTTGAAAAAAAATTGGGAATAAGAAATTTAATCTTGAAAAAAATCGTTGCATCTAGTCTTAAGATGTGCATAAAGTTTTCGGAATTTTATTCAAAATTGAGGTTTTTTGCATACCAGCAAATATTTCAATCATATTTTTCATGAATTAAAAAATATTAAAATTTTGGTAAATTTCCTGAAACCATGATTTGGATAAAAATATTTTCCATGATTTAATTTTAAAAAGTATTCATTTTAGTTGTTAAGGTCCTGAAAATCTATAAGACAGGCAATTTTAGGAAATTCATGTTGGCAAAACATGTATTTAAGGATAAGTTTTGCAAAAACAAATATTTTCAATGATTAGATTTCTAATATTTTTCCTTCTAATTTTCGTTCTACTTTGCAACAAAATCATAATATGGGCCCAATAATAATGATACATTAGTATTAGTACATTAGATATGCTAGGTTCAGTGGAACCTTTACGAATTATTTTATTAATCATCGTCGAACTTCTCTCTAATCAACTTTTCCACTGAAAGTATCAAAATAACTTTGAAATGTGATTATAGTTATGGGAAAGGACTTGCTTCTGGATAATGGAGGATTATGACCTAATTTATAAATTCAAATGATATTTATTTTATCGTTCAATTTCCGTATATCCAATTAGGTACAACAGATGGGTAATACTTTTCCTGAGGAAACAGACAAAAGTTTAAACTGTACAATTATTGGATGTAGACAATTCGACTGTTCACGCAAGCGTTGATTTTCAACAGGGAAATGAGATAAGCTGCTTGTACTGGTAAAAATATAATGACGATAAATCAAGTGACAATGGGATGAATCCACACTGACTGGAAAAAAATTAAATAAAAGATTTGATAGTTCCTCGTTTGCATCTGACTCAATATCTTGGCGTTTTTTTTTAAATTAAAACATGAGGTTTTTTATATGAACATATATTAACGATACAGAAAATCTAATTTGAGTTTAAATATTACATGTACATGCTCATTGTATAAAAGTGTCGCATTACATCAATTCGTGCAAATAATTTGCAATTGACCCTGTACAAGCGATCTTTTTAAGTAACGGAGCTTTCTCCCCAGAAGCAGATTTTTTTTTTCAAATTCGAAAAAAGATGGATTATTATATTTCACTAAGTAAGAGAAGATTTAATTGGATGAAAACAATCATGTGACTTCAAAATAACTGGGATGTTTTAGCAAACAACCTCAATATGACATCACTGCGGGAACAACCCTGTTGTTTCCCGCTGAACAACCCGGATATGACGTCACAGAGAGAAATAACCCTGTAGATTCCAAAAAGCACTATCATATTATATCAGTCTTCTTTGTGAGATTAAAATTATAATACGACCTTTTGATTTGGAATTAATTAAACTGTTTAAAATATAATAAAACAATTATGGCCCTCTACTGATGTGAAACATCCAGATTTGTCAACCCTTGAAGGGGTGGTTTCCCTCGGGCAGAGCCCTCGGGAAACAACTCCCTCCTCGGGTTGACAAATCTGGATGTTTCCCTTAACAGCGGGCCATAATTGTATATTCCTATGTATAATACTCAAAAGCAGATTTTTCAGTTTAATGGCGGATTATGGTTAGATTTCCGTTGCAATCCCCGGCACCAAAATCGTTCATTGATTTACTCTACTTGTACTAGGCTCTTTCACAGGAAAATGTCCTGTCTGTGTGGGATAGTCGGATCGTTACACGTAAATCCCGTGCAGTATAAAGACCGCTATTTCGGGATAGTTAAGCAGGCTCAATAAGGGTCGTATGGGAGACTATCAATTTATTCCCTCTATAGTGGCAATCGAAACCCTTTTCATTTCTTTCATTTTATTAATTTTCTTAGTATGTTTTTGTTTTGATTTGGCTGTGTCATGTGCTACATGTATTTGTTCCTTCATAATATTTGTTCCAAAAGAATAAATAACGGAATAAACGTTATATAACAATTATTCCAAAAGGAAGAAATATTATGCTAATGTTTATAATAGTTGTTCAAAAGGAACATTCGTTATGCGGAACAAATATACGTTGACACTATTGTTCACTGGTGTCTTATAAGAAGCAGGAGATGCTATATCTACCGGTGCATCTGATCTCACCCATGTTTTTTTTTATTGGGTCCGTTTTGTTCATCTTTGTTTGTGTGTGTCTTTATTTTTCTTTTCTGTGCCGTGCCCATGTTGTGTCTCTGTTTTTTTTCTTTTTTTGTGTCTGATGTTGCTATTGTCCTTGGATTGTTCGTTTTGGATTGACGGTTCGGTTCTCACTTACTATAAATTCAGTAATAACATGAGAATATCTCTCCGCCAATACTTTTGAAAATATTAAAAGTTGTTTAATTTATTAGATTACGAAAAACTTTAAGCAGTTCTTGTAAGGATGAAGGTCCTTCAATTTTCAGGAACGGTTTCTGAATATACTTGTTTATCTTTATTTACAGAGCCAGGTTCATATGACAACGGTTAATGCGTGTTTTATTGTGACACAAGTTAGAAATGTGCATATCTGTTCCTGAATCAAATTTATTTTCAAACATTATGCAAGAAAATCTATGGCCATATACAGTGTACATTTCCTATTTCCTTTAAAACTTAATTTGAACTGATTATCCCTTGCGACTCTATCAACTATATGGCCTTTTTCATTGAAACTTTACGTTTGGGCGAAATGTCCTTTTCACCTTATAACGGGCATAATTATACTCATGAGGATTCTCTTCTCAGAATTTTCCAGTAATTTTATATTTGATGGCTCCTTCAATTATATGGCCTTCTTTGAAAATTAACACAGGCGAAAGAGTAGCCCTTGCGACCTCCTAAAGAATACAGTAAACACTCATATGACCCTCTTCTTCGAATTTATTTATAATCTCCTATTTCATTACTCTATAAATTTCTTAAATATTGCATAAAAGCCCTGTCACACTATAACGAACAGCGCCAGCGTGTGTTGACGTGTGAGAATATTTGCGTACACGCTGTTATGCGTTGTATAAGTTAGAGGCAAGTCCTCAACACGTGGACGCACGTTGGTGTGCGTTGTTGAACGTTTGGTGCGTTGGAAAATTTTGAACTCGCTCAAAATTTTACGACGTTTGTCAAAGACTTGTTGATAAGATATGAACACGTTAGACTAGCGCTAGAGGTACGTTATGCACGCAATGCGTTCGATATGTTGTTTTAAATGTGTTAGAAACGCAATTCGAGCATCCCCATAACTCAGAAATAATGTATTAGTCAATGTTTTATTATGAAAATAATGTTTAAAGAGCAAGACAGGGTTACATAGAAATGTAAATAGCTGCCTTATTTCAGCATCAGACTGACATATTTTTTTAATGAATTTTGTAATTTTTGGGAACTGTGAGTCCGTCGTATTTTTTGGTGTCATTCCTTTTTATACAGAAAATCATTAATCTATCAATGTGCTTGCTAATCTGATATTCACTCCAAATCCTTTCATTGAATCGTTTATACACTTACATTATCTATTGGTTGTTCTTTCAACTCTACCTATACTTACATTAATGATAGCTATTAAGCCTAATTAGGTTAAAACTTGTATTAATGGCTTAATGATTCAGCAAAACGATACTGGAAATGGTGACTTCAGCTTTGATGTGAGCATATTATTGCTGATGAAGAAAATACTTTACAAAAATATGAAAATTACGAGTTTGATACAAAGTTCTATACGTCATTTTTCATGGCATTTATTTAACCAATATACACGTCACTTTTCGAGACATTTATTGAACCAATATACACGTCACTTTTCATGAAATTTATTTAAACAATATACACGTCACTTTTTACGGCATTTATTTAACCAATATACACGTCACTTTTTACGGCATTTATTTAACCAATATACACGTCACTTTTCATGACATATACTGCACTAATGAGACATAAGTTGTCGAAATGCATATATGCAGAAAATAAATTAACAGTAACTTCGGTATTTTGTTATTTATGTAACCAATACACACGTCATTTTTCATAACATTTAACCAATAAACACGTAATTTTTCATGGCATTTATTTATTCAATATAAACAAAATAGCTTTTAATATCTTGCTGTTGAACAGAATTGTGTTTTTTACCTACACTAGCATATATGTTATGATTTTGTCTGGCCATTTTTATCTTATCAACATCTTGACAGACCTTACATAGTTTTTTTTAAAAGTGTGGGATATTCAGGCGTATTTCAATCAAGAGAATTGCTTTCAAGGACGATCAAGATTAGGGACGATGAAGATAAGTTTGTCCCGATCAAACAATTCAAATCGAGACCTTGTTTGATCTTTACAAACTTCATTTGTCTTGATCATTTCTAAAGGCAATCACAAAGTAGATGTTATTTGGTCTTGAACTATTCTTACACATCTTGATCGTACTTGAAATCAATTATTTTGAAAAATAAACTTAAAATCTTGCACTGTCTTAACAAAATTATGTAAAAAATAATAATAGGAAAGACTTGTTTCTGGATAATGTGGCACTATGACTTGACTTACAAAATCAGTCAAAAGTGTTATTCATCGTAGGAATCATTTTACGTGTATCTAAGAATTTACAACATTTGAAAAATACCAGACACTGTCGAATACAGTTTTGGAAAAAATCTCATAGTTTGAAGGTAACTCGTTTGCATCGTATTTAAAAAATTATCGTTTTAAAATTTATAAATAACAACAATTTGCATTTGCATTAAAGTGTCACAACATATCATTTCGATGCTTGGTACAATTAATCGGCTTATTGTTTGTAATAGTAATAACATTATAAATTGAAGATTTTCATTCTTCTCTTTTCCAACCCGAAAACAAAAAAAAAACAACTTCTAAACAGTAACTAGAAAAATGTTTGTCATGTTGGCGTTATATTTTGACTGACGAAGAGTGGTAAAGTTTATTTTGAGGTTTTGATCCTGAAAGAACTGCAATTCCCGGCGCCTCAATCGTTTCTACAGAGCTGCCAGTGTGTATGCAGTTGTTTGAGCGGAACGCCCCGTTTATGCCTGATAATCGGGTCGTAATACATCATACTTGTTTTTCTTTTTAAAAGAGAGTTTAGTTTTGTACATTTTAAATAATATTGTTCAATGTCAAGTGTTAGGGTTTACACACTATTTATTATGAATCAAGTGGGAAATATGCATATCTGGTTATACATCAAACTTGGTCTTGTACAGAATGCAAGAATATATGTATGACCATATGGCCTCTTACAATAGAAACTTGGCACTAAAGACAAAGTAGTTCCCGCAACTTACTAAAATAATAATAAACACTCATAATACATGTATAGAATAATGAAAGTTTTGTTTTGATACAGGAAATATTGGCGAACAATAATGGACGAGCCCCTTGTGGGCGAGTCCATTATTTGAGCCAATATTTCTTGTATCGAAAACAAAACTTCTATTATTCTTTTTATCGGTAATTAACTAAATCATTTAATAGAACGAAAATGAATGTTAATTTTCAACAAATCGTGAAATTGACTAGTATTGATTGGTAAAAGAATTTGTACGATCCGTAAAGTTTCTACAGATGTATATTTCTTTGATTCATTGATTCTGATTTACAAAGTAGGCGTGGCCTACGATACTTTTTGCCAATAATTTTTCGTATTCGAGCAGTAGCAAATACTGAAAACATTTCCTCCGTGAGATCACAGGAAACTTACAAATTGTTTGATTTTAAAGAAAAAAACATCCCATTGGGACATTTTGGCGGTAATCTACTTGCTTTACTCTATGTTTATACGACTATTATGACATCTAATTTTATCTTGTCGATCATCACACACAATTCTGGTCACAAATATTAATAAGATATATATAACAAAAGTGCGATTTTTCACGTTAACTAATGGTAAAGTAATATCAATCGTCCTCGTCGGTAGTAGCAATATCAGGTGTCGTTCCCATGAAAACGGAACATTCAATAAAGTAGAAAAAAAACACTTTATACTAAAGATAGCCGAGTCACTAGCGGTCGAATGATAATTTAACTTTACTGCCAAAACAATTTCTTCGTTTTCGACTTTCCACTAAATGTTATCAATTCTATCTTAATTTTTAATCGCATAAATGTTTGAACTATCAACTCATTATGTTCCTAGTGAAATGACATAGTGCTTACTGGACGCAAAATTAACGAATCAATACAACATACATAAAATTCAAAGTCTAAGGTTAGTGTCGAACATGAAAATTCCTATTAGTTCCCTGGGATGGCTGGTTGTACCAAAATATAGAGAAATGGTTCTTCGCCTGGTTAATCATTATTTAAGAATTAACAGAGTCTTATTTTTATGATAAGTGTTCATGATTGACATGGCAGTTATTGTGACATAAGTGGGAAACGTGCATATCTTGTTCTTAGTTGTGATAAGTAAAATCTTGATAATACAACAAGATGGTTGTCGTATAAAAGCTTAAATTTTCTAACCTTATCAATTTTTTCGCCTTCCTAGTACAACTAAAACTTAATGTTATCGATTTTACATTTATCTTTTTTCTTATAATATTATTTTGACTTGTCCTGATATAGCTGAAAAAGTTCTAATTTGACAAATATATTCAGCAAAACAGTCAACAGGAAATTCTTCAAGGCTTAAGGTACACATGCAGATTCCCTCAAGTCATTCTAAGGGAGGTTGGTCCGACAGTACAGTGCAGTGGAATGGTTCTTGTTTATTAACAGACTCTGGTCCTTATGACGAAAGTTCATGGTTGAAACTGTTTATTGGTGACGAAAGTGGGAGATATTGATATCAAATTTATTATTGAACAACATGTAAGAAAATCTATGGCCAGATACAGTGGATATGGCCCTTTCAATGACATTTAGCACTTAAATCAAATGGACCCCTATACTATTTTGTCATTACCTCGTTGATTCTAGCTAAATACAAATATAGAAGCCCTTTTAATGCGGGTAAGTCATGTTTTACAGAAAGTCTAGCTGCCAGAAAACTCTATGGCGAATCGCCACAATGTCATTCCTTATAGTATAAACTAGGTCCTATTTATGTTGGTAAAAATGCAATTTTATTGACAATCATATAATAGATTGAATTTCCTGTACCTATCTTCTTCATCGTTTTTCTAGCGGCCATTCAATTGCAAAATCAGCTTTTACATGCTTACATTTCCGGAGCAACTAATGTCAATCTCAGTTTCACTGGAGTTCACACTGTAAGTGCCTTTTTTAATGTTGTGATTTCTATTTCTGTGCCTTGTATCTGTCTAAAGTCATCGTTTTCTGTGTATAACGTCATTGTTTTCTGTGTCCTCGATTTGGCCATGTCTTTTGACTTCGATTTTTGTAAATTCAACTCCTTTATTCCTTCAGTATTCTACTGCCGTTTTTTCTTTTAATTTGTTATGAATGGGTTAAACCAATTAAATTATTCTCAGTTCTGATATAGCTTAAATAGTGCTTACTGGACAAAAAAACTGAGTGCCTTAGTTCTTAATGTCGTCTTTTTATTTCCGTTCATTGTGGCTGTCTCATACCTTGTTTTGACTTTGTTTTTCTCCTCTGTTGCTGTTTTGTCATGTTTTTGGACTTCGTTTTTTTGAGGTCATCACTTCTTTTGTTCCATCAGTATTCTACTGCCGTTGTTTTTTAACTAAATTAATCTCTTAACAAAATATACAAGAAAAATTCAAACGAAAAGGTTATGTTTAACGCAACAGTAGTCCTTGAGATTTCCTAAAGAGCATTATGCACTCATGGGGACCCCTACGTACAATTTTCGAGTAATCTCCTATTTTGTGACTTCGTCAATTTTGCTAAACCAATTTGACACGCACACATTAACTCATCTATACAGAGTGCTTAGCAGTGAAACATAAAAGGCAAACTCCTCGGAAAAACAGTACGTGCCATGCAAATTCTCTTGCGGTGGCATGAAAGCCAAGATTTCCAGAAATTCCAGTCCAGTCCCTATCCATTTCTACGTTTTCAAGGGGAAAACAAACTCGTTAAAATTCCTTATTTTTTTCTATTAAATTGGATCTGTTCTCAGGGTCTTCGTTTACAGAGCTGCCGAGCACGTCCGTAGGTTGTGGAAAGGGGAATGCCCTGTCTTTGCGGGTTAGTCCTTTCATAGTATTATAAGGATGGCCACGAACCATTGTAGACAAATTTAAATGAGTGGAGGACTGACAAGCCCATGCAGTACAGGCTGCCAATATTTTGTCGGCATCACGTATGTCAAATTAATTACAGACTATACGTATTCTTTTGAAGAATCTGATCATTATTCTGCTGTTTTTTATCGTTGTACTTTTATATTTGTTTGCTATATTGATTGACTCACATCTCTCAATATAAGATATGTCTGTTAATAAGAGGGAATCATTACTCATTTACTGAAGTATCTTCTCTGAAATTGAGGACTGAAATAATTTGCTAATAAAAATAAAATGAATAAATATGCTATCTTGAACGACTTTATTTATTTCTTTACCATTTAACATGTATAATATCCTCTCAATCTCTTCGAATCCGTTCGTATAATATTTTTATTAAAGCGACATTTTTTATTGTCTCAGTCATTAAAGCGTACCGATGACTCCGGGACAAATACCTCGGTGGAGGGGTATTTGCCAAAAAAAAATGCTATGGCTATTAATCAGAATACAGCTTACTTAGATAAGGTGTAATTTAAGTTAAAAAAATGCTTCTTTATCGAAGTTCAAAAGATGTTAATTATTTATTGGCAAGATTATTTATCAATGAGCATTTGTTACTAGCCCATTAAAACAAACAGAAATGTAAGCAATATAAATTAAAATTAAAAAAATCCTGTTGTCAAAATCGAGAATAAGGACCATATTTGTCCATATTGCTATGTGTAGGAGAAAGGTACATAATTTTGACATTTGAATATATCAATTTTGGGTCACTAAATACGTTTGATATCCGTTTGATAACCGGATTTCACTCAACCCTGGATTGACTCACTGATAGTGTGACGGGTGCCGCTAGCGGAGCAAAACATGCTTACCCATCAAGAGCACCTGATGTCACTCCCGATTTTTATGGGAGTTCACACTGTCAGTACTTTAGTTTTTCGTGTTGTCTTGTATATCATACTGTACAATTTTAGTTTTGTCTTCGTCAGTGATGTTTGTGCTACCGATTTGTCCTTGTGATTGTTTGAATACTATAAAGATTTACCAAAGCTTTTCAAAATTTTTCCATGTTACTGTTTGAGGGTCAGAGTAGTAACATGTACCATGGATTTCAATTGTTTTTGTCTAAGGGTTAGAAAATGGCATTAACCAATCCGCAACAAAACATATCTTTCAAAAAATATATGCCTGACTGATAGTGTGACGGGTGTCGTTAGCGGGGCAGGACATGCTTACCCTTCCGGAGCACCTGATGTCACTCCCGGTTTTCATGGGAGTTCACACTATGAGTGCCTTAGTTCTTAATGTTATCTTTTTATTTCCGTGCATTGTAGCCGTCTCACGTCCTTGTTTTGTCTTTGTTTTTATCTGTTACCTATTTTGCCATGTCTTTGGACTTCGATTTTTGTAGTCATCGCTTTCCTTGCTACTTTGGTATTCTACTGCCGTTGTTTCCCACCTGTCTTTTCAAGCGATGCTACACATCCAACTCCGTAAAAACATCATATGTTCTTATCTCTTTTGGAACAATTAAAAGAATGATTTATTTTTGGTAAATTACTCTGTCGTGCATCATAAATACTAAAGATATTGAGTTCCTTAAGAATTATACTCCAATAAAAGTTCAAAACAAAAAAATCACAGAAACCCAAAGGGATAGATTATACTCGGACCAAGGTTTGCCGAGTCCTTAATCAGGTATTTGAGATTTTGAGATTCTCTTGTCTCATACTCCCACTGGTATTTGATTTTATTTCTTTTGGCCTCCTAACATTTTTTTTTGACACCCATACTCCATTAAATACGCTGTCCGTAAGCAAATTAATTCATCCTCACAAAATGGTAGAGAAGAGAGTAGCCTTCAAAAAGCTGAAGGACCAAAAAGCTGTCATTAAAGATGCTCAAGACCAAGATCAGAGTCAAGTATACCGTCACTACAGTGGTGGATGTTGTTAAACACGTAACGTACTAATAATTGAGTAGCACGTATACAAGAGTAGACAATATTTTAGATTTATGTCAGGAGAATGTTACCATTTACAAATAAATCAAGCAATATTTCATAACTCCTAAGTAAAGCAAATTAATTCATTCTCACAAAATGGTAGAGAAGAGAAAAGCCTTAAAAAGCTGCAGGGCCCACATCACATCCATCACCAACTCAATTCGCAAATGTCGTTACAGATGCTCAAGACCAAGATTAGAGTCAAGTATACCGTCACAACAGTGGTGGATGTTGTTTAACACGTAACGTATTGAAATATTGAGTAGCACTTATACAAGAGTAGACACTATTTTAGATTTATGTCAGGAGAATGTTACCATTTACAAATAAATCAAGCAGCATTGCATAACTCCTAAGTAAAGAAAATGAGCAATATTCAAGAAGTATGGAATACCATCTTTTATTGGATGACCACTTGGACTATTCTGTGATTTTACAATCTGTTTCCGGTGTAAGTTCGGAATACAAGCGGGGTATCTTATCTTTACTGTTTTAAGTCTGTTTCATCAATTAAATTTTTCCTACATCAATGAATGGACGACGAAGATACATTGCATCCATCACTGTTTTTTTTCTGCGTTATATGTTCAGAGTTGCTCTTTCACAGCGGGCACTATCGTACATGTACCGTATTTCCTGGATAAAGAACGGATGACAATATATATTATCATTGGCTAAAGAGCGAACATCGAGAGTTAGCCTGCGAGTAGAAATCTATTACACGGTAAGGAGAAGCCGCTCCGTATGATAGATTTCTACTTGTAGCCTAACTCGCAACGCTAGCTCTTTTTCTGATGATTTTCAACCCATAAGGGTCCATTATTTACGTAAATGAATAGCTACAATAGCTTCCAATCCTAAATTGTCCGCTACTGTGACCGAATAAGAGATATAAATAAACCAATACATAGATTACAAGGTGATGGTAGTAGGCGTGTCTTCAATCATAACTCCAAATGTTTGTGTTGTTGTTTATATTTTGATTGATAATTATGTTTGTCACTTCTATGTAATGTAATTATTGTGTGTTTTGGATTTTCAACCCGTGAGGGTCCATCATTTACGTAAATAAATGTTATTTATTTATTCATATCAAGAATTGTTCGTAGGGGGGGGGTGTCATCGATCGAAGACCCACGTGCTTGTGCTTTTTTGCGCATCAACAAAGGCTTACAAATATTTTTCCCGCGTGAACTCTAGTTTGTCATTCTTGTAAAAACCAAAAATGCTTCATAGAAGACAAACGTTATAAATGGAGACAAACGGATACTAATTTCTTTACGTTGTTTAACAGTCATGACGGTATAGTGTGAGAGGGACTGAAGACAAGAAAACCTCACATCGCTAAAACTAGGACTTGCTGCATTTGAACAGTGTAAAATATTACAAAACAGTACAAATAATATTTTTATAAGGATCTGCATGTATTTTATCACGACATTTATTTCAGTAATATAAATAGTAGAAGTAGATGAATTTATCTTGATTTAAAACCATCAATTTACAGTTACTTCGGTATTTTGTTATTCATGTCCTCTTCAATAACATCTCTTAACTGCGAATTTCAAGATGCCCTTTAAATCTGATGATAATTATAGGAAAGAACTTATATCTGGATAATGGGGATTTTGACTAAATGAAACAATTTAAATGTTATTTATCGTTACGATGACTTTGTGTGTATTCAATTATGTACAGGAATTGAAAAATACTGATCCTGGATAAACAGACCAGAATATCAATTTTGCATTTATGGAAATGTAGAAAATTGGCATTTCTCTTACGCAGGAAAGGAGATGAGATGCATGTATATGTTCAGTAAGATCACGATGAAGAACATTTGTATGCAACAGTAACAATCAGCGAATCCACTCTTCATTGAACATTTTTCAGTTTGGTGGTTCCATGTTTGATATTAATGACTAAATTAACCATTTATATTTTTAATTTAAGAATTTGTAAATAAAAGATACAGTTAATTAAATTTATAATGGACATACACAAATTGAAGATTTCTCTCTTTATTAGTCTTTCAACCACAGATTGCATTCCTTCTAGTTATTATTTTTGCTCAGTTTTTATTATTCTTATCATTATTACAAGGGAAAGACCTTTCTGTTTTTCTTTTGGTTTGATTATTCTTATTTTTTGTCTCATTTTCAGAATATTGGCTGGACATATCCTTTTCATATTTGGGACAATAGTCTGGGCCATGTGTAGTTTTTAAGGAATATGGAACGGCCGAAAATGATTTTTGTTCACGAATATTTGCCCAAAGTTCGAAAAACCGTGTTGTGGGACAAACTCAGAAACCATCATTGGTCACTTTGAACTCTGACTACCATCCTTGTTATTGGATTCTCTCGGAAACCATATCAGATAGCTGATACAATGTAATGGAAGAAATGTGTGTCTTGTGGATATCAACATTTGTTACATGTGTCCAAAATTATTGGACCAACCGTTATGGTCCTATGAACGCAAAACCATTTTTTGCTGTCCGATTTTGGGTTTTCTGCTTACAACTCAAATACTATTCAAGATACAAAAAAAACATTCCTGATCTTGATATATCAATAGATCAAGGAAAGTTAAACACTTAAGTTTATGATAAAAGGGATGAAATGTACTTCCCTATAGTCAATTTTCCCCATCTCGACTGCTATGTTCCGTTAGCTCCTTCCAACGGGGTCTACATTGCACAACTTGTTCGATATGCACGAGTATGTAGAGATGTTTCTGACTTCAACGACCGAAATCTTTGTCTCACTGAAAAACTTCTCCATTAATGATTTAGATAAATTTTCGATAATTTGAGATAAATCATAAATTGATCAAATATTCTCTAAATTTTATTATAGATACATTGACTTATTAAGAAAATTCTGTTCTACATGCAGGGCTTTTATACAGTAAGTGAGAACCGAACCGTCAATCTAAAAGCGAACAATCCAAGGACAATGGCAACACCAGAAACAAACAAGGCAGAAAAAACAAAGACACAACATGGGTACAGCACAGAAAAGAAAAATGAAGACACTCACACACAAAGATGAACAACACGCACCCAATATAAAACCATTGGTGAGATCAGGTGCACCGGTAGAGTCAGCATCTCCTGCTTCTTATAAGACACCCGCCGTGTTGAACATGTCAAATCCGGTAGTAAAGTCAAATTCGGAAGAGGAAACAACAATTAAGCTTTAAAGGGAAAGATCTGTTGTCATGTGGGAAATAGATATCCCATAGCGGTCCACAAGATGATGATGTCGACCGTTAAACTTCTGGAGGGATGACTGGGCATTTCACATGCAAACTTCTATGGAAATATCATTTACAAAGCGCATAAATTCAAAAGTTTTCTTTCCAAACTTATTAATCCGTTGAACAAAACTTATTCATAAAGTATATAAATACAGCATTTTTGTTAAATCTTTACTTCTGTTTTTTGTTAGCAAAAATATTGATCAGCTCCTAAATCCTTTACACCATAACTAAATTAAAACAATTTTTCATATTGGCAGTATTTGGCATTGCACAATATCATGTTCTTCTTTCATAATTGATGATGTTGTTATACGAAATCTATTTAGAAGTATTACAATTGAAGTTTCATATGTAAGACGGCTTGATATCTTAGTCAACGGAAATTATGTCCTTAGCTAGCTGTCAGTAACTGCGAGCATTTGTCAGAACAGGTCATGTGTGTATTGACATTATGTTTTATGTACTTCATTGTAAGTGTACACGTCTTGATAAGTTGAATTTTTTCCTAGTTTGATTTTACTGTGAGTCTTTTTGTGTATTTATTTTTTGCCGTTCACCACACATAGGGGGAGGGTTTAGATCCAAGAAAACGGGTTTAACCCCACCACAATTTTTGTGCCTGTCCGAAGCCAGGAACATGTTGGTCACTGCCTTGTCCTTGTCTTCTTATGAAATTTTAGTTTCTTGATATTCGGGTTATTGGATGTGGTTTATTTCCATTGACTTATTCCCATTTCTTTACCTTTTTTGGGACCATTTAGGGCTTGCTGTATGGTATGAAGTTCCTCAAAGTGTTGAAGACCGTATGGTGACCCCTAGATGCTTTGTTTTGGGTCGCTTTAACCTGGATATGGGATGTTGTCTCCTTGACATTCACCCCATTTCCTTTCTTTATCATATTCAATACAAATAATGTTTAGGAACAAGTGATCTTCAAAATAAGGTCAAGGTTACAATCAAAAATCTTTTTTAATGCTTAAGAATGAATAAATGTACATATGAAGCTTTGAATCAATAATGAGAACATTATAACGCAACGGGAGAGACCTTTCAATTGTTATTCGATCAAGGAGAAACCTTGGTCGGTTATCTTCTGTACCAAGTTGGTTTTGTATGGTTCAAAGTGGAGAAAATTTTTATTAGCATATCAATACCTTATTTTGATATTTAAATTAAAATTATTTTCACTTTAATTATGTATAACTAACTTGGTACAGTGAAATATATGGCAGAGGTTTCTCATTGACATGCTAGTTCTTTTTCTTATTCTTCTTCCGGCGGAAATTCCAGTTTAAGCAATAACTCATAGACCAATGACTGGAACTTAATGAAACTTCACATGATGGTCAAGGACAACAGGAAGGTGTGCCATCCGGGCTTGGAATTTCCAAAATGGCCACCGTTGCTATGGAAACCGAAAAAAGGCGGGGAAATACAAAGTGTTCAGAATTTGATGAAAATTGACAGGTAGATTGCCTAGCATGTAGAGTATTGATTTTTGGTCATAAATTTTTCAAAAAGGCGACCGTTGCCATTAAAACGAAAAAAAAAGCTGGAAATTCAAAGTGCTCAGAATTTGATGAAAATTGACAGGGCGGTTGCCTAGCATGTATGGATTTAATTATTTTTTTGTCTTATTTTTTTAAATAGAGACCATTGCTATAAAAACAGGGAAAAAACAGAACAGTTCAAAATGCTCAGAATTTGATGAATTGACAGGAAGGTTGCCTAGTACATGTATGCATAGAATTTATTTTTGGCCTTACAGCGATATATGCGTTAAAATACCCGAGGTTTCACTGCAAATGACAGAAGAGTTTCTGAAATTTGCAGTTTAGCAGCTTCATAAGAAAAAAATTCTTACCCCTGGAGTTTTCTTCTTATTTAGTCTCCCAAACGAAGTTTGGAGAGACTTTAATTTTTTGCTCCGTTTCTTCTTCTTCTTCTTCTTCCTCCACGATGACAGGAGAGTTCCAATCTAATTGCACAAAAACAGGGGGAGACAATATGGGTGGCAGCACTGTTTATAATATAAACAAAACGGACTCGAAATATCTGACGTTGACATTCTCTGTTTGCCTTCGCTTCTAAACAATCAATACTTTATTTCGTCATTAAAGTAACGTAAATATTAATAATGATCGTGAATGATAACTTTATACGTTCTATAATCCAGCACGTGACAAGAAATAAAGTGTCATGACAAGAAATAAAGTGTCAAAGTCGGTACGCAAATGTTGTCAAAATACCGCGGGAAATTCCAGGGTCTTAAAATAACTGACACATTCCCATCCTACGGCCCCTCATTGGTTGATATATTTATTAAACGTCAAAAAATAGTCGGGGAAGCCGTCTATTTTAAGGACTTCCCGTCGGGCTTTGCGGTATTTACAAAAATTCATCTGAAACTGGGACCATGTTTGTGTCACTTTTTGAGATTTTTTTTTCGCTGAAAATGCCCTTCTTTGGCATTGTTTTAGGCCAAAAACATTAAGATTTTATTGTTTGAATATAGAATACGCTTGAAGAACAGTATAAACAGCAAACCTGAAGCACAGACGATTAGTGGACCGAGAAGTCCACTAATCGTCTGTGTCAAACATGAAGTTTACCATGCACTTAACAGGTTAAAGCACATGTCCCGAGAAAATCAAACACGTTCATGCAACTGTTACTTAAAAAAGAAGACTTGAATGTATATTTACTTCTATAATTCATTTAAAAATGGATGAAACATTTTTGTGGTATCAGTGTAGGACATTGTTTGGACACCTAACCTTTTTCTTGGCCATTTACATGCAGTAAATTTAAATGCAGTAACAATAAATAGGATTTACTGAGAAGGAACTATTCATTCATGTTGAAAGGGTAAGCCATTTTATACTTGATAATTTTTAGTTTAAGAATTTAATGGCAACATTTCTGTTCTATTTGTTTATAAATTATAATAAGAATGAATGGAATACACATGCAACCATAACTCAGAGACCTATTTACATGCATTAAATGTCTCTGCCTAACTTGAAACAGTTAAGATGGTCCCTGGAAAAATGCATAGACACTTTCAGATATTTTGGAACAGTCTTTAGCCTACTTGATATAGATATATAGAGATTTCATATACTGCTGCATTGTTAGAAATGTATAGCTTTATATATAAATATAAAAATATGAATAAAAGATCAACTATCTTACCCTTTTAGTATGTTTATAATTCTTAAATGTACAAAAAATTAATGATAGTCCCATGAGCTTCCATTTGACACAGTGTTCAGAAGAATGTAGAGCTTGCATAAAATGTAAAATTATAGGCGTAATATATTAAAAGTTACCCAGTTTGCTCCAAATGCTGAAAAAAGATGCATGTTTCTTGGTTAACTATAAGATTGAATAGAAAATTCACTGAGATATTAACCTATTCCAAACAGAAAGACTGAAATATTGAAACCTTCAATTTATGAATAAAAAATTTTCATTTACTTTGCCCATTTTTTTAGTTAATTATTTTCAGGTTTTGAAATTTTCCTGTTTGCTAAAATTTCATATAATTTATGTAATTTAAAAAAAAACATGGACTGTGTGTTGAAATGAAAAAAAGAATAAATTTCAAATTAACTTTTAAAGATCAAGTTGATTTATTTTTTATTTTTAGGAAATTTTTGCCTTGAGTCAACATATGCAAAGCTTAAAAATGAAATTTAATAATTTTAAGTTCAGCATTCAGTTATCAAGCAAAAAATTGAAAGGCAAAAAATAAAAGTGACAATAAAAGTCCGAATCGATCAAAGGAAGAGACCAGTAAGGAAAATCCGTTTAACATTCGACTGAATCAGGGGAACACAATTTTTGTGTCATATTTCAATTATTATTAGTTATCATATTATTGCATTTTTATATTCCCATTTTTTCATAGCATATTTTTATTAGATCTTCCAACTTATATATATTTTTATGTGTTAAACAGTTTGGAATTACACAAATCAAATTATCATTGATATGAATCAATAAGTGATACATTCAGAGACATTAAAATACACATTAAATTTACATTAGCCTACATATATCTATTTGCTTGTTATTGGCAAATTGAAAATTGTTTTATTTAAAGTAAGCAAATATTTAGATTGAAGTGTATATTACACATCTCAGTATCACTT
>MJUU01067573.1:129681-160261 GCA_002080025.1 Modiolus philippinarum
GTCTTGATTTCACAACTCATTTGCTTTTCGTGCCTCTAGTTTGTACAACGATTTGTCAGCTGAGCGAATTTAGTATCTCAAAGTGTCTCAAAAACTTATACATCAAGGGTATGTTCACTCCCCGTTGCAATTATCACTACAGAAGTTTCACAGTTGTAACCATGATTTCACAGACCATTACAAATATGTTTCTATTTCACTGATGAGATCTTTGGGTAGATCCAGAGTTTATTAACGGACTGAGAAACACTGATTGTGACAAAACCGAACTTTCCACTGACAGTGTGACGGTCGCCCGGTCGCCACGCGGGAAGCAGATCATGCACACCCTTCTGGTGCACATGATGATACCTCAGTTTTTGTAGGAATTCACAATGCTAGTCCTTTAGTTGTGCGGCGTTCTTGTTCATTTCGGTTATTTGTTTTGTCTTTGTCATGCTGTCTCAATTCGTGTTAGATATGAATTGTCGTGATTTTCGGGTTTTTTTTTTTGGATTCCCTTTTCATCTTTTTGTGCTTCGGAATTCGTTTGACGATGTATCATTTCGACACTAAATTGATACCATTATACTCGGCAAAGTCAGTGGTCGTAATTACTGACACTATAACTCTTTTCTTCAACAGTAAGGGAGGTATCTGGCTGGAACCAAATGCACGGATATTGTTGATATAAAAAATTACCAAAGTTGCATAATAAACAGTAAATTTTGTTATGCTTTACACGTGTTTCAAAGAGTAACCTCTCATCAGCAGCTGGGAATCAAATCATCGGGGAAGACATATTTGTAAGGTAATGGCCGAAATCCGTCACATTTGTATCAAAACTATGCGGTACAATGTATGGAATGTTTTGAGTTATTTGCCTTGAAAGAAATTGCCGTTGCAATTTCAAGCAAATTAATCGTTTCTAAATAGCTGCAAAGAACGTACCCGGACGATAGATACGGGGATTCACAATCTTGAATGAATATTCAAGTCATAATACAAAAAACCTACGCAAGAACTATAACAGATCAATTGTGTGGAGAAATATAAAGACCGCTTTTATATTTCTCCATGGAAATCATCCTCACTAAGGGTCGGATAGAAAGATAAATGTTCATTGTCACCACACGCAGCCTTAATATATTTGATGCGATGAGATTCACTGCCCCTTTCATTGACTAGTCCTTTTCATTTAAAATCTTAGACATGCTCTTTATTTTCAAACTTGTAGGGAACTTGGATTTGTACCATTCAACATTGGATGACTTGACGTTTAATAGGGTAGCAAAGATCGAGATAAATTGATCTTTACTAACATATTAGTTATATTTATCCAACTACAACCGCCTTTAAAATCAAAGAAACAAAAAAAAATATATACTTTTAGACATTTGTTTTACTTAATCATTTTCATAATATCCACAAGGCAGAAATATGCAAATGCCTTGTATTTCCCACTTTTTACGTGTCATAACTACAGCTTTTTATATAATTTTTCTATCTGCGTATTGCTCGTTTTCTGATATTGACGTAAGTACAGTTATAATAATATTAAACCTTTCAGTAAAAAAACTTCCTTATAGATTTCACGTTGCAGCATCACGTCTCTTACAACGTGAAAGTATTGACAGTTTCTTATAAAATTACTTGTTTATTGTCAAGACGGTTGAAATATAAGCTGTTGCTTTCGAAGAATTATTAAGTTGTAGTCCTTTTGTCTTGATTTGAAAATAAGTTTAACAAGTCTGTCCGTTGAAAATAACTGTGTGATTGCAATTATTGATTTATTAGTTGAGAGTGTTACGCCCAGTGAGTAGAAGACATTAAGACTGGTTGAAATAGCTTTATTTTATTAGAATTGGGGTTTTCAAAAAAAAAAAAGAAGATTATAACAAATACGGAACAGAATTGTCAAGGGCCGAAATCAAACGAATTGTCACCAGGCATGAGGCGAATAACATTGCAATATAATGCATCACATTACAATTACATTCGCCAATTGAGCATTAAATTACAATTCCTTCGGTATTTGAAGGTAATGCACTGCATTTCAATTACTTTACAAAAGTAATGGTAATGCACTGCAATTCAATTACTTTACAAAAGTAATGCACTATATTACACATAACATTTTTTCTCAAATTTTACCAAGAAAAGAAACATTTATCCATGTACATGAAGCTTAGCTTGTTTGAAGATGTTTATTGTAGCAGGAAAATGACCAAAGTCAGGAAAAGGACAAAACTCAATCGACACTTTAAATTATAAAGATTTATAAAAATTACACACGAAAAAATCCGTCATCCTAATTAAATTATCATTCAAAGATGTATTCATATGTAATTTATGTACTATAGCCTTACCTACGTATGTGTAGTTTATAATATTTCTCATTGTTCCCTAAATTATTTTCTGGAAACATTTAAAAATTAAGCCAAAAGGGTAGGGGAGATGAATTTTTGCTCATTTCACTATTATTTATTAAGTGTATTTGATATTTTCAAAATTTAAAGATTGTACTTTTTTATTCCATTTCCTTTCTTTTTCATTTTTATGTAGTTTATTGGAAATACATTTTTTGATTTCTAAACTGACACTAAATTAACTCCAATTAAAGCCATAAATTCACTTGTCAAAAGAAAAGACTTAATTACAATGCAAACTAATTAGGAGTTTAAAATGTGACAATATTGGTTTTTAACTAATATTTTGATCTCTATCAGCTTGAGTTTTTTTTTTTAATAAAATGAGGATTACACATTTTCAAAACTTGAATTGAAATTAAATGTTCAACATAAAATATCTGAATGAAGACAAGATGGCATTTTTTTTCGTTTAGATAAGTTGTGACGCTTGCAGATATAAGAGAAAAAATACTTAAAAAATCTACACCGCGTTTTAATTCATTACACTGAAACAAAATTAAATTGTGAAAGTTCAAAGTGAAAAAAGTAATGCTATGTAATGCCAGGCATATTGAAGTCTTACATTGCATTACAATTAAAATTTGGCATTACATTAAGACTGATTGTCACCCACTGTCTATGTTTTTGTTGTATTGAAATGAAATGAATTTCAGTACATCATTCCGATACAATTGAACTTTTGCTTCAAAAATATCAGATGGTGAAAATGATGATTTTTCTTACATCGACGTAGAACTATATTCATAGCTGGCAGCCAACAAATACCAAAGTAACAAAGGAAAGTTACTTCTCTAGCCTTCAAACAATATCTGTACAAATCGGAACCACCAAATATTACCAACGATGATTTTCAGAGGGAATCAAATATGAAAAAGAAAAGAAATGGGGTAAATGTCAAGGAGACAACATCCCATATCCAGGTTAAAACGACCCAAAAACAAAGCAAAATATGATTTTCACCATAGTGTCCAATGTTAAACCATATAATGTAGTACATCTATGTAGTGGTAAAAATTCGTAAGGTTTTTAAAAGTCTTCCGATAAAAATCAAAAACAACTTTTTTTAAGTAGACTAGAACGTATTTTTTCACTTGGGATGAAATCTACTCGAACAACATATGACAGTGGTTGTAAGAGCACTTAGCCAGTTTAATTTGTTTTTGACCATCCCGCATCCATGGATCGATGGGTAAAGAGACATGGATGTAGCGGCCATCAACATCTAGCAATGAATTCCGTTTAAACCAGTGCCAGGGGCCGTCTTGAACTTATTATGAGGTATGAGCAAACCTCGAAGCCTCATGATGACAACAAAATGGAAACAGTAATAAAAGCGTTGTTCCATTGATTGGTTCTACAATGTATTTGTAGAGACTTTGTCTGATATGCATTTACTCCATTTTTTTCGTTGTTAATAATAAATATAATTTTCCTGTATGTTCCAATGTTCAGATTTGTCTCAGTAAGTTCCTAGTGGATGAAAAAAAAAAGTTAAAAATTGTCCTGCAACTTAAATTATTCTTTTGTTTTTATTCTTTTGTGTATGCGTGGCTTCCAATGGACGTTGATTTATGAGCTCCGGCTTGTATTTGTGTTAAAGTATTGTTATTTGAGTTAAAATGTCGTGAAAGGAAGAGGAAATACGTGCAAAATAGATAATTTAGTCAAATTTATTGGACTCTTATGATCAAAATGTGCTTAATACGAAGATTCAGTGAAGTGGAATCGGTAAAGCCAGGTCTGGCGTGCCGACGCCATATTTGATTTTTTGTGACTTTTGTGACTTGTGAATTAAGATATTTGAAGTTGAAGGACACAAGTATACAGAAGGTTATGTTTTTCAATAAGATCATTCAGGATTATAAGAAAACTTTATAAATTGTTAAGACATTTTCCTTTGATTCGTGACACTGTTTTATTTACGGACAGTGAGGGTTTTTGTGTGGACGACATTTTCCCAGACTGTGTAAACGATAAACTAACTGTTATTAGTAAAAGTGGTGCTACCGTCGAGGATGAAGAGCACATAAAGACCCTGCTGGAAGCTGTAAGAGAAAGCCGCACGGAACCACTGGTATTTATTTGGCTGGAAACTTGCGAAATATCAGAGAAAGGGAATATATCAATATTAGTGAATATCCATACCAAAATATTGAATACACCCTTACTGATTATAGGATATCAAAAGAGAGTATACTGTCTACAAATAGATATGCATCTGTAGTTTTTTTTTTTGGAATGCCCATATTACTCTATTACTATTGCAAATAAAAGTATTACAATGGGATTATTTAGAGCTAGAAAAAGTGAGAACAACAATACTGACAGTCTCAACTGTAATAATAACTCGTCCAAAGTAGAGCTTGACAAACAGAGTCATGAACAAAGGAAAAAATACCCATCATTGGTAATCATAATACACAGCAAGTGTATCACAAATCAAATAGGTATAGGAACAGTGCAACTTTGTTGTTGAGTAAATACAAAACCCACGTACAGCTCAAGTCTGTTCAAAAATTGATAATGAGCTTTGCCAGCAAATTGATTACTACAATCAACATATGAAGCTATTACATAAGATTTCAGTACCGATTATTTCCCAAGATCTGTTGGCGTCTTATAAACCAATCAATAAATTGAGGGTGCAATACTGCAAAGATTTTTCTCTACTAAACGACAATATTCATCCTTGAAGAGTACTATATAGACTCTGGGCGTAAAAGTTTATCCTTGTCTCCCTGGAATTATTTGAGGAAAAACGTTAAACAAGTAATATAGGTAGGTTAACAGGGAAGCCCTGTACCAGTATATATATTTTTATTGACTGATGACATAAAACACAGTATAATTTGCTATTTAATATAACTGGAAGTTTTTAGCACATATAATTTATACAGACCAAATGCCCTATATAGAAATTTATACAGGGCAGATGCCCTGTATTAAAATTAATACAGGGCCAATGTCCTGTATAAATAAATCCCCCATATTGGTTTAATTACGCTCTCTTTTCTTAGTCTTTCTCACATATGTAAACTTTTTTCTTTTTATCTATTGATTTTAATCACATATGAATAAAAATATATACAGGACAACTCGAAGATTTACTTTGATTACGCTCCAAATATAAACACTGTGCTATACATAGTTAAATAGTACTCCTCAGCGGAAAATAGTACTCGACAGCAGCATCCCGTTTCACTTTGTACAACTAACATCACACCAGACCATAGTAAAGGGGATTTGTAAACAACATGATAGTGCAATATTTTTTCCACTAAAAATTGAAAAATCAATAGAAATCTTTTTATACCGTCTTGACTTTGTAAAATCGAAATTTGCATCCAGAGATTGAGATTGGTAAAGAAATTGCCTGTAATTTTAAGTCATCACTTAATTAAAGTGTCATAAAATGGGTATTGTTCATATACATCCTGTTTAATGTCCTCGTACAGTCGTTTTGGGTTTCGATCACCTGTATTACAAATGTAGCCCTCGGCTTCGCCTCGGGCCAATACAGGTGACCTCAACCCAATACTACTTTTATTGGACATTATACAGGATTAATATGAAAAATACCCATTTGATAACACTAAAAAATAAAAAATAAAATAATAATATTAAAGTATAAATATTAAATTAAATTTATTGGTAATTTTTACTCAAAAAGGTTAACATAGCTAACCAATGGCATGTTAACAGGGAAGCCCTGTTAAACATAAAATTAACTGTGAAGGGAAGCCGTTGTTTATCGGAGCAAGATCAGAATTCAAATAACTAACAGGAAAGTCCTGTATTAAACACAGGAATATATACGATATATTGAAATAAAAATTAACAGGGAAGCCCTGTTCAATTGATGAAACAGGAGCGTGAATATATTCGTTTAAAGTGAAGCCCTGTATTCAGCATATGAATAAAGCTATAATGAAATTTTAATTAAAAGGGAAGCCCTGTTAAATTAACTTAATAGGAGCAAACAGATTTGTATGCAGGGAAGCCCTGTATTTAAAAGGTGAACATCAGTTATATTGAAATAAGAATTTACCTCAACAGGGAAGCCCTGTTATATTGATCTTGCCTGTGTATATAAATAGACGATAAAAAAGGGAATCCCTGTATACAGGAGATATTGAAGCACATTAACAGGGAAGCCCTGTATCACTAGTCAATTCATATAAAGAGAATAACTTATATAGACAGGAAAAGGGCAAGTACATCCAAAAATGTAGCAATAGATGAGGCATGGAAATGTATGGAATGTAGCAAAGTTTTCAATGACCCAAATGCAAAATTGCTTGAGTGCAAAAGATGTAATAAACACTATTGCATTAAATGTTTGAATGAGAAAGTAGCGGAATATGAAATACTCAGTAACTCCGATACAATGTGGATTTGAAAGGGTAGAGGAACACATAGTATTGGAAAGGAAAATCGAGTAAATTTGTAAAAAAAATGATGGCCATATTTGAAGGAAGGGTATCAATAAGAAGGTAAAATGATTACTAAATGTAGCGATTATTTAGAGTAAGAGACGTTATAAAGGAGGAGAATGAAACGAGAAAAGGTGACGAAAAAATGATGAGGTCAATTGTAAAGGAGGAAATTGGATTAAGTGCTTTGAACATTGAGTCAGAAAATAGCAATGAAAATGTAAGTAATATAACAGACATTATTCCTGAGGAAGTTTCTAAGGCATGCGCAGCAGGACAAGGAAAAGTAGAAATTAAAGAAGCAAGCCCCGTAACGGAAGTTGTTGATGTATAGAAAGCTAGGAATAATAATTTAGTAAAACTTGGCATAGATGAATGTAATTCCCAGGATAAACAGGAGAGGATAGAACATGATACAGATAAAACAATAAAATTGTATAGAGACTAAAATTCAATTAGACCCTGAAAATGGTTAAAATAAAGAGAACTGGGAAGTACGATGCAAAAAAAGAGTAACAGAAGGCCATTAATTGTTTCTATGAAAACAATAGACAGTAAATTGTCTCTGTTTAAGAATATACATCACATTAAGGGATCACCCCTTTACGAAAAGTAAAGTTATTTTAACAATGTTATGCCATTTCTTGTAGACGCAACTCGTCAGAAAGCACTGCTCAAATTTCCTTCAAATTTTCCAGGATTGTTAGTCACCATATGTACTACAATGTAGATCATAGCGATTTATTTGAGTTATATCAGACATAAACTTTTCGGAAAATAAACATTTAACATTTTGAAATTAAAAGCAGGATATAAAGCATAAAGTTTGATGTTTGGTATGATTTCATAACAAAAATAGCAGCAAGTTGTATTGTTTAAATAGAAATGTTCCTTTTATGAGAAACCTCGGTCAGTTATCTCCCTGTACCAAGTAAGTTTTTTGTGTGGTTCAAAGTAGAGTAACTTTAATTAGCATATCAATAGCCTCTTTGATATTTAAATCAAAATTATCTCCACTTTATCCCTTTTTAACTAACTTGGTACAGGGAGATAACCGACCGAAGGTTGTCTTTTCTAGAACATGTAGTACACACATAAGCTTAAATATGTACATCAAAAACCTTTTTTGTTGTCTTTAACTAAACAATGAGATGTACTGAGAAGTCACAATTTAAAAAAGGTAGGTAATAAAACCAATGGAGTTAGTAAATTTATTCACAATTTCTTTTGCAAAGTTGTCAAAGCTTCCCAGAATGATAGAGATAAAAATGTTAAAATTAAAAAAAGTCTTAATTTTGGTAAATTTCCTTAAACTCTCAACTTAAGACTTATAACTTTTGTTGAGTCTAATTATACATACCTTTCAGCGATAGCTGTTTCCTTTCCAAACATGTTTTGATTTCAGAAATATGTATTACTTAAATTATAAAAGGAACCCCTGCCAAGTTTTTTTTAATGATGGTCTGAAAAAGGTTGTTTGGATTTTGAAGCTTTTGGTTGCAACGGAATCCAAACCAGAAAACTGAAATTTAAAAAAAAAGTATTCTGCTCATATATAATTCGTACAATATTAACTTGATTATAAGGGAAACCCCTGCCCAATTTGTTTGTAATTGGGACTTGCAATGTTTGATTTCAGCTATACGTATTACTTAAATTATAAGGGGAACCCCTGTCCAAACTGTTTTCGAATGGTGGTCTGAAATGGATTGTAATGAATATTGGAGCTTTTGGTTGCCACGGAAACCAAAATGAAATTTAGAAATAAAGTATTCTGCTAGATATTATTTTACTATATTTACTTGATTACAAGGGGAACCCGTGTCCCATATTTTAGTTTGTAAGGGGAACTTGGAATGTTTGATTTCAGCAATATGTATTACTTAAACAAGACAAATTACATGTCTGAACCTATGTCATCGTCACACATGTTGAACGGAGAAAGTGTTTTTTTTTTTCAAACTAACAGAATGTCATGTATAAGTTTGCCAATTCAAACAAGTATCCATTTATCTTGCAACCATTGCATTGTTCAAATGCAAGTTATAATTAAGATACTATTAAATTAAACTCTATTGTGTGAATAGACAAAAATAAAGAAGAAAAAAAATAAAATGTGCAAAGTTAAAAAAAAGCATAAATTGAAAATAGTCTGTCCATATCACTTCAGCAAAGGTGAAAACTATACCCGAGTTTCAAATAAACAAATACTTTGTATCTTTATGAGAAAGTATGAAAGCAATGCAAAAATTCAAGAATAATTGCCCATGATCAAAACTGTGCAACGTCTCTTGAAACAAACTTAGTACAATGATGATATGATGAAATAAAGAATCAAGTGCAATGATGTTTTTAAAACTTATTTAAAGGGAAGGCTTACATCATCAACGTATTCAAACAACAGTGCAAACTTTCAAAGTTATTTATTCAGAGACGTAAATGTTTCAGATTACGCAAACCAGGTATTGCAGTGTTGAAATATGTTGAAAAAAATGATAAAGTTCAACAATACATAAATTTGACATTTTTTTCAAATCTGCCCAAAAGGGTAGTTCACTGCTTCAATGTATTCAGAACATCTCTGCAAAGTTTCAAAAGCATCATGTAAATGGTTTCAGAGTTTCAGATATACAACCTCAGAAATGTAATGTCAAAATTTGATGAAAAAATTACATTATTCAATAATCAGATAAATTCGACATTTTCTATTCAAAATTAACCAAAAAGATGGTTGCACATCTTCAATGTGTCCAAAACAACTGTGTAAAGTTTCAAAAGCATCAGGTATAAAGTGTTCGAGTTTCAGATTACACAAACTCAATGACAAAGTTCAACAATACATAAATTTGATATTTTTCATTCAAAACTCACCAAAAGACGTGCACACCTTCATTGCGTCAAGACCAACTGTGCAAAGTTTCAGATTTTTTTCAAGGTGATGCAAAATTGGTTCCAATGGGATGTGGAGTGCTTGGTTGTTTTGTAAACCAGACAAAATAAGAGCACTGAAATTTTCGAAAAACCTCTGCTACATGTTTTGCTTACTGGAACCTGAAATTTGCATCTTTAGTGCTTTTGTTTATTTTATTGCTATCTTTAGAACACTCTTTTCAAATAATATCACACTGGAAGCAAGTTATTTCTACATTTTCTAAATTGTGGCTTTTTAAGTTTCTGGTGCGGCGGGGACGCGAGGGCTACGCGTATTAATCATTTTAGAGTTCATACTGTTAGTGCTTTAGTTTTGAGTGGTCTACGTGTGCTTTGTTGGTGTGTTGTGTCCTTCGTCTTCTGGTGTTTCGTTTTGCCCTGTGTCTTTAGTCTTTCGTCTCCTGGTGCTCTCATTTTTGCCTTGTATCTGGACTTTGATTTAGTCCTCTCCTTTGTTCCTTCGATATTCTACTGCCGTTGTTTTTTTTTTCAAATAGATGAAATTCAATAAGGCTTAGTGGACCACTTTGCTTAATATTTCTCGACCCGTATTATTTGTTTAAGCCGCTTGATATATATGAACAAATAAAGGGATATGGAGTAAATGTACATGGGACAAATTCCTATAAATACACGGTATGATTAAGCAAATGGAACAACGCTTTCATTATCGTTCTTCATTCTGAAGTCACCATGAGGCCTTCGACAAAGAGCAAACTCTCCTTCATTATAATAAGTTCAAGACCGCCCTAGCATCGGTTTAAGCGGAATTCACTTGCTAAATGTCGAACAACGCTACATCCATGCAAAAATAAAACTGCCGCGAAAATTTCCCGGTTTACAGTATTCAATTTCTCCTGGATTCGTGGTCGTAAACAAGCATAATATATCGGGCAATGTACTCTTACAAGCACTGTCATCCTTGACCAACAAACAATAAAACATATAAACGATCACAGGGTACTCATCGAGTTGATTGTAAGAAAACTTGACTAGTCAAATCGGGAGATGTGGGCAATTTATATACAGATGGCTAGAAAATAGTTAATTTTTAAAAAAAACATGAAAGCCAAAAAAATGAGTTTTGAAAGTGTATCCATATGAGAAATTCAAACATGAACAAGTACACTATAACTGACAAAATAAAAGAGCATACACCTCAAGCACGGGGAATCTTTTTTACGGACTCCACACTGCAGGAGAGACAAACTCCATTCAAAAGAGATCAAATGGGAAAAACGCGAGCACATAATACATAAGATGACAAGATTACTCACCATATACATAATTACCGAAGTTACTGTGAATTTATGTTCTGCATATGCGCATTTCAACAACTTATGTCTCTTCAGTGCAGATAAAATCTAAAATTTAGTTTTGTCTTGTAGTTTTGATTAGTTGTTTGTTTACGTTTATCTTTTCTACCTGATACAATATAATATTGTCACTGATATCTGCCATCAGTCTAGAAACATTGTATATCATATATCTTAACTCTTGCCAATACATTCACACAAAAAAATTCCATCGTTTAATTCATGTAAAAAAAATGATTATTTTTTCCATACCAAAGTTTCTGCTGGAAAACAAGTTCCATGATCTATTGTTTCTTATTGAAAATTTACCGTGTTTTATAGCCTTTTTATCATACAAAGAATATGATTTTTCAGTGCAAGAAACTACCCCAAAAACTGATAAGCGGAAGGATCGTAAAATGAATGAATTACTTTCTTGTGTACCTATACTCGATGTTCAACCAACTACGCTACGATGATTTTAATCTTTGCCTACCAAAATATAATAGAGAACGATTAATATCTAGAAGAGTGAATTGTGTATTGTTCAGAAATGTATGTTAACTTTGTGATCGAGGAACGTAAGTAAAAGTAAATCGCAAAAAGAGATGTCACCATAAAAGTCTGAACATAAAATGAGAGCTTGCAATGTATAGTATATTATATAATTAATATAAATAACAGCCATGCCGTATATCTGTGCAATAAAAAGTACCAAAAGTTCGGAAAATTTATTTCATTAATTTCTAATGAGCTTGTCACTCAATTCTGTCAATAAAAACAATAAAATGAAAAGTTGTATTTAAAAGAAGCACTTCTGTATTTTCCTTTCGCTTATTTAATCGTAAAATGAAGGATAGTTATTATACTTAAACTGTAGCTATAGATTTGTAGTTTCTTTTTCTAGCTTTCCAAAAAACATGGCAAAAACGAGAACACAGAAAACAATGACGTTAGGCAGCTTCAAAACATAGATTTAAATAGCACATCATTAAGAACCAAGGCACTCATAGTGTGAACTCCCATGAAACTGAGAGTGATATCAGGTGCTTCGGAAGGTAAGCTTGTCCTGCTCTGTTTAAATCATCCGTAACACTGAGTCAATTAAGGAAAAGTCATAATCGGTATAGTCAAATCCGGGAAGACGTGGTTCTACCTGAATATGTCCGATTTCATTAGGGACACTGAGACGTCATGACTTGCAATGATGTTATGGTGACGACCATAGATTTTCTTGAGGAATGAAATTCGCATAGGCTGAAAAAAATCTAATTTAGCAGTCTTTGGGACAGTATTTAAAAAAAATCGTTGTACAAACAACATGCTCGAAAATATTGAATCAACTGTGAAATGTACGCTCCATAGGCTGGAGAGGTAGGCATATTGCAGCTAAGAAAGGAAAAGATTACAATTTGGAAGTTAAAATTTACCACGCTTGCATATAGCTTAGATTTCAAACGTCCATCTTCGTCAATATACAACAAAAAAATCTAGGCACGAAGCTGAAGTAGGTGCATCAGTTGTTTCTTTAATTTTAAGCTCATTAGGAAAGATCTGATGTAAATATTTTCGTAATTTTGGATTATTATCACTTTGTATATCCATTTATTTTTCTGAAAAATAAAACAGTTACAAGAAAAAATGATTATTAAGAGAAAGTAAATCGTCTATGTAGAGGAAGCTGAAATTAAAGGGCTGGGCTAAATGTTTTTGTTTTCTTTGTGTAAGCACTTGTAAAAACTTGGCCTCATATGAGTAAAGGAAAGGTCAGCTTGGAGTGGTGCACAGTTAGTTCCTATAGGAATCCTTTTTGTCTGTTGGAAAACGCTCTCCGAATTCGACAAGTATTTTGTTGATGAAAAAGTCTAATATTTGGATTACGTCAGTCTCAGTGTTCTTCTTCTTTGAATCAGTGTGGTTCTTAAAAATATGTTTTGCCTTTCCCTACCAATAAAAAGATGAATCTGCGTTCTCCTTTTTTAGTGCAGAAACATTGATGTATTAAATCTGCATTTACAGTTTATTATGTGGCAGGGTTGAATAAAGACTAGGAAAATCAAAAGTTTGAATGCTATGGCAATGAGTAAGACAGGTAGAGGATAACTGTTCATTGATATCTTTCAAATTTCATAAAATCCACATCGTAGAGTAAGCTTTATCACAGAAATTTACAGGCCATCTTTGACTACGGCCAACAAAATAAGTGAGGAGCTGTGAAAGAGGTTCAGTAGTGCATTAGGACGACCCCACAAGGAATCTCTGTTTGTGTGAAATTTTATGAAGTTTTGGTACCCAGTAGATGTAAGAGAGTTGATTGTTTTCATCATCGGCTCTGATGCCAAAGGATGATTAAACTGAAGTGAGATTTTTAACAATCTCGTCCCTCGATATTGTAGTAGGGGTATAAGTAGGGTTTCAAGATAGTCGAGATAGTATTTCTTACACACGAACAGTATATTGTTAGAAGCTTTGTCTGCAGGGACAAAGACGTAATTTTCATTGAGGTTGGTCAGAGTGTTTACCACGAGGGGATCTTCAAATATACTGGGATTTCTCGATTTCATTGTTGTTTCCAAGCGACGTTTACGATTCGTGATTAGTGAATTTATGGACCTATTCCAGTCGGATAACGTCTCAACGTCCTCTTTCTTTCTTTGCCCACTTCCTAGCATAGTCCTGGACTGCATCCATCAAAATCTTAAAGTTGTACTTTCAGTTGATGTGTTGTGGTGCACGGAATTTGGCACCTTTCGAGAGGATATCTCGTAGTTTAATGTTGTCGACGATATCTAGGTCACCAGTTATAATGTTTCCAGCCGGGCTATAATTGAATGGGGAAATGGAACAAGCGCAGTTAGGTGTTTTGGCTTTATAGTCATCAATTTTGAAGTCACGAAATACCTGTTTGTAATTGAAAATGGGAGTTGCAATTGGTTTAGTGTAGGAATATGAAAACAAGTGGAACTGATTGATCTTTGAAATAAGGTGGAATGTTTCATGTCACTGTTTTGCTGTGCAGAATATTAGCAAAATTTATAACGTCCAAGCCTTTATTGGCGAATTGAATTTTAATACATGTCCGGTTATCAGGTTTGTAAGCGGATGTGGTGACAGGCTTGAAAAGTCTGTGGTTGGATATATCCAAAACTATCGCTATTAATTTGTATTCTATGGAGTGGATATTAGTCATCGATGATGCTAAACATTCTTTGTAGAGGAATTATGTTTTGAAAGTGGCAAGGAATACAGTTTGGTACGAATGTGATGAATACCTAGTAGAATGGTCATGAACGGAAGAAGACCATTAATTAAAAATGACTTGGGGAAGTATAGTGCCTATTTTCATGACTACGTGGTGTTCGTTAATTTCCATTCAATATATTCATCACATTCACCTAACTGCATCCTATACTTGACAGATTCCCTACGCATTTTATTATTTGGAATATAGATCTCTTCCATGGACTGTTAATTCACAAAGACAATTTTTGAATATGGAAAAAAATGGGACACTTTACGAAACTGAATGGAGAAATTTTATATTTGGTCGTTAAAGGCAGATTAACATCAAGGTGTTGCAACAAAACAAATATAATTAAAATTAAATTAATATTATTGGATTTTTTGCATATATAAAACAACTTAACACCAATTTGTATCTTATGCTTAATCTAAAATCAAGTATGATGCAATAAAAGAGAGATAAAACGTATTAAATATTTTCAAAGACAATAATTAAAATGAAATTCATGTCATCGGGTTTTCATGAATATATAGAATAACATAAAACCAATTTGTATTTAATGCTTTATTTGAAGTCAAGTATGATGCAATAAAAATGTAATAAAATATGTTCCAAGACAACGCACTTTTCATTAATTTGTTCATATAAATTAAGTCAAAGGAACAAGTATATGTCTTTGTTGTACTTTTAGTTTTAATAACCTAAGGAGTAGAAACAATTGTCCAAATACAATGAATAAAAATTCTTGGTAAAAGAGGTCCCGAACAAGATTTAGTATTCATCAGGTACTTTCTAAGGATGGTGTCTTAAAAAACGTTCAAATCACTAGATACTGAGCAGCAAATTTGTTTGGAAATTCGACGAATTCAATGAAAAAAATGAATTCAACGAAAATTCCAAAAGCTACTTTCCCTTAAATAAACAATAAAAGAATATGAGTAAATGCAACCAAGAAAGTCTCTCTTAAACATTGTAAAAGTTAGCAGAAAAACAAACGCTTTAATCGTGTTGTTCTTCATCATTACGTCAACATGAGGCCTTCAACAAATAGCTTTCCTCATACCTCATAATAAGTTCAAGAAAGCTAAATCACTGGTTAAAGAGGAATTCATTCCTTGATGTCGACCATCGCTTCTTCCATGCCATAGATGCGGGATCGTCAACAATCGTAAAATTTACTGGCAAAGTGTTCTATAAATCCTTGCTTTTAAGCAATTTATTGTTGGGAGAATAATGCATATCAAGCTTCCTGTCTTATAATCCAGGATGGATGTGTATTCATACGATTCCGCCTACAAGTTATTCTAATGGGAATATTGCATGCTATGATAAATAGTGTTTCTAATCTGAAATTGGCATTTTTGGAAACTCCCAGAGTAAATGGGAAAAAACCCTTTCCGAATTAATTTGCAGTTTTAATAAATCCATATGGAAATATATGCAAACATCCTTAAACTTTTTTTTATGTTTCAACAATTATTTAATAAAAGGGTGAATAGTTCGAGGTTCAATTAGTAAAACTTTGTGAAAACTAGTTCTGTTGATGTAAAGTAATATGTACATCTTTTGAACTTGAAATGGTTCTTTAGATGGTTAAGGATGTATTCTTGTCATGTTTCAGTCTCGTTGAAATCTCGTTTGGAAATCATTTTAAAGATATTTACATTTTATGTACAAAAGCTTCGAATTATAAAAAAATATGTTTATCTTAAAATTGTGTCAAACAATTCTTCATTTCTACGAGGTAGTTTCAGAGTTATCTCAAATTGAAGATTTATGCCCTAATTGGCTGTTGGATTCATGTCAAATTTTCTCAAAATAGGGGTTGGGTTAGAAAAAAACATTTTATGAAGAAAATATGCACTTAAGATTTAGTTTTGCTTTTTTTAAAAATAGTGTTACTTTCGTAAAGTTCGTTTACTTTATGTCTATAGGAGTCTAGGATGATGTTTATTTCGCTGAACTTGATTACTCTTTATTCAGGGGCCGACTCCGACCTGCCATTGGGTGTTGGGTTTTTCCACCGTTCATTGAAGACCTGGTATCTTTGAGTTGTTATTACTCCCCTTTGGGTCGTTGTCTCTTTGACACATTCCCCGTTTCCCTTCTTTTTTCTTTTATATATTTGAACTAAAAAATCACAAAACAAATGAACTTTAAACCATTAGCTGTTTGAAAATTTAAGAAAATCTGCATTTTTAGGGAAATATGGACATGCTGAAATTGACCTTGGGGTTGGGAAGTGGGGGTNGATTTCATCCAAACTTGGTCATTATAGCCCTTGGGTAGTCCCCTTTAAAATAAATGTTTTGTAAGTCAGTACTTTATCCAAAATTGCCGCCAATAGGAAACTTAGTTTTAAATTGTAACCTTGGGGAAAACACATTCAAAGATCCTCTCCTCTAAAACTATTTTTCGAATTGGAACCATACTTTTCATAGCAGTTGAACAAATTTTCAGCAAATCCACATCACATCCAAAAGAGCTGTCAATATGGAGCAAAGTTTAACATTGGACCCTAGGGGAAAGCTTACAAAGATTTTCTTCTCAGAAACCACAAAGCTAATTGGATCCAAACTTGGTCACAATATTTCATTTAAAAAATTGTCCATAAAGTTTGCACCTCATTCTAAATGGCCAACAGTGCGAATTTAGTTTAGCATTTGACCTTATTTGAAAACAGATTCAAAGATCGTTTTCTCTGAATCTAGTACTAGGCCATTTGAAACCAAACTTACCCAACTTGTCAAC
This sequence comes from Modiolus philippinarum, assembly GCA_002080025.1. Lineage (NCBI taxonomy): Eukaryota > Metazoa > Mollusca > Bivalvia > Mytilida > Modiolidae > Modiolus > Modiolus philippinarum. Next base: position 146,747 of record MJUU01067573.1, read on the forward strand.
TTGTCCTTGACTACTAAATAAAAGAAACGATACACAGAAAAAAGCAAAAAAAAACAAAAAAACAAAAAACAAAAACGTATTTCAAACCATAAATCATAACTCGTAGACAAAGCGTATGTTTGCACGTAAGAATTAATATTATGCCCAAAAATGTCCCCTTCACTACCCGAACCATTTCCGGTTACGGTCAAGGTCATAATCCAGAATTCATATTTTCGGACGTAAAAGTTACTATATCCACATTTTCTTTTTACCAAACCATCACATTTTCCTACTAGCTGACTTGAAACTTTTCTTATGACGAAAATGAATTTGAATTCCTCAAGGCTATTCGTTTACAACTACCATTCTCATTAGTGTAAAACACGTGTTGCGCGATCTTGACGTTGTGTCGTCTCACGGGGCCCGCTGCCACACATTTTTTTTTCATTAATGAGCATGTTTTCTTTAGATTTATCATCGGAGTTTAGCTTTTTAGTTATTCTGTTCACATAACAATGAATCGTGAGGGCAAAAATCAAGATCGCCTGATTGCGCAAAATATTTGTCAACGTTGATTTTGACATAACGGGACATCGAAATGAGACATTGTTTTCAACAGCAGACCTGATCATCGATCGAAAACTACCATCCAGAATTTTCATCGTATCCGTTTCGGAATAGACTGGAGAGAGAAAAAAAAAACAAATGCATTAATACACTAAAATAAAAACTTAAAATAGCAAAATACAAAATTATTTTCAAAATTAACTGTGTACCGTTTACTTTTCTGAGTAGTATTGTTGCAAAATAATACGTTTAAGCAGCTAAATTACAAGATTTTATAATCCAATTTTTCATTACCATATTGCTTTGCATTTTAAATGAACGTAAACTTCCGTTGACGTACAAAAATATCGATATAGGAATAACTTCAATTACAGACAATTTGGATTTAATCTAAGAGATTAACATCAAAGTAAATGCATGGAATTTATGCTGTCTTTTAAGCTGATGATATGGATTTTCCAAATTAAGAATTTGAAGGAAATAAAAAAACCATATTGAATATACAAATGTGGCAACTGTTAATTAGATTCTATTTCTAAATATATTTATTAGTTGTAATGCTTTAATGCAGGGATGGAGATGGCGATGTAAAAATAATAAGTACAATTGAAATATTTTCTATTTTCAAAACCCATAATCCTGTAATCCCAAACCACATCATGTTTTACCGAAAAACATTTTTTTTTCATTTCATCTACTTTATGTCATTAGCTGAATAGCTGTTATGCACGTGGTATGTGTCTATCAGTATGAAAATAGACAATTTGGGTAACCAAAACAGTTTAAAGCAAGAGAACTCTCAATTGCATGTTTCTTTTTTAAACTTTAAAGCAATTGAGTATTTGACAAAGAAATAATATTGCTAAAGGTACCCAAAACAAAAGATTTCAAGAATTCAGAGACGTTAAAGTATGTGTGTATATTAAGGTGTTTTGTCCTCTCGGGCAGTGAAGGATAACTGCTTAAATTAATATTATTAAAACATGTTTTTTATATTTATTTTTACAAAACATCAAGTATCAAAGTGAATGAACTCTTGAAATCGTAATAAATAGTAAATAAAACATGTAGACCATTGAACATTAGATTGGGTTATTGGAACCCGTGGGTCGAATGAACAGCAACCATTTTGTTTATTAAATAATTACCGATCGTTTGTTATCTGCAAAGTGGAAATACAAATGTAACTGCTGTTATGTTTTGACAAGGCCAAATAATGTTTCGTTTTGAAACTATATTGAACAGATGCAGCGCGCGACCTTTTACTTCAACATCCCGACAGTAGTGGAAAATGTGGTCGCACATTTAAAACAACTTTATTTTCAAACCAACTTAAACTATTATATTCGTTTGTTATGGCCTTCTGATTGATAAATTTAAATATAACCCTTTTTAAACATCTAATATGATCCTATTCCTCCATATGCTGACATCTTTAAAGCTGTTTCCCCATATATATTTTGTTCTTTTCATAGTTTAGACACTTTTCCAATTCCAGGGGGATAAACATATCTTCTTATTTCAACCTCGTTGAAGCAGTTAACTCCAATATTTTTTGGCCGTTTCATTTCTTATGCCAAAATACTAGTACATGTATATCATTTTATTTTTTTTTCGGTTCAAAATGTCCAGTAGCTAACTAAATGTACTTATATTGTTTAAATTTGTATAGTCTAAAGTTGTTTAGCATACTTGATCACAGAGTTCATCGTACACAAAATACAATTTTAATTATTATATTGTTAAGAGAAATTGAAAAACTAGTATAGAATGTTTTGATTAATTAGGCTCTTAGGGAATATCATGAGGTGTTAGAATCCATTAAAACAGTCTAGATTAATTTTCCTTTTTTTGTCATTATCAATACTATCCTATCACGATGTATGTTATGATAGATAAGAGGTGGTAATTATTAGAATTTTCAAATATTATATCAGTTATGATGTCAAATATAGAAGAATCCTCTGATTTAACTTTCAAATGGCAATTGGGGATCAAATTACGTATCGAATGTGTAGTTTTGTCTTTAAAAGCTCTTAGGTCATTTACAAAGTACTCCTACATGCTTTCACCAAACTTTTTTTTACAACCAGTTCAATGTAAAAAAATGTAATCTAATGAAATGAATCAAATACATTAGATGATGTGTACTTTTGTCTTTCAGTGATTAAATGGCATTTACAGCAGTGGTTTACAAAACAGAAAGTTATTATTACCGGACAAATATCCCCTTAATTCACGGTACAAGGATTAGTTTAAGAAAATTTGCAAACAATGTGAAATAAGAACAACGTATCAAATAACACAATACCGATGGATGTTTAAAATTAAGTTTCAAAATAAGCAATGAATTTGTTGTAAGCACCCAGTTTGAGTAGTAGGTTGTTTGAAATAACAAAATCGTCGATTTATTTGGATGTATACTTTTTAATTAGTTTTTGAAATGGCAATTATAAAGTACTTCTTCATATCTCCTATTTACTCACATGTTCATATTTTACCGACCTCACATTTTGCGTAGTACATTCAGTCACCAATTAAAGGCTCAGTGAGACTTTTTAAGATAGCCTGTGGATCGTTTTCGGAAATGGTCGTGTACTTTTGTTGTTGAAAGTGATAATTTTATGGTATATGGTAATGTTTACATCACATTCCTTTCTTCTACATTTATGGAAGACAATGCCAATCAACTTACTTCATACTTCACTTACAATGGGGTCGCCAAAGATAAATAGAAAAGATATTTAATACTACAGTGACAAATGGGGTAAATGCACATAAGGCTCTACAGAAAACATGGCAGGACAAAGCAACTGACAATGCTTTTATTGTTGGTTTTCGTCTTGAAGGTAACAATAACTTTGCTCATACCTCATATTAAGTTCAAGATAACCCATTACAGTGGTTGGTTTAAGTCATATTACTAAATGACCAACAGCGCTGCATCCATGTTCCTTTTTATTCGTTGATGCCGAGTCGTCACAAAACATAAAATAAAAAAGTGTTCTTAGGCTGCGTTCACCGGATAAAACGATTAACGTGTACACATGTCAGTTTTTTCGATTCTAATTGTCTAGTTCTCTTTGTAAATGTCCAACGCTTCACCCATGCCCCACATTAGATACTTTCACTGTAAGTTGAAATCGAATCCGTGACCGTAACCGAAACCAATTAAACTTGGATAATATTCATTAATTTGAAAACAAATCTGTTTCTATGATATAAAATCACATTTTAATTAGCCATTGAGTTTTACAAATAATACTTTTACTAACTTTAAATGTTTCTCGACGATGAGATACTCATTCAGTATAAATATCAAATACATTTGTAAAAGCAATAAACCAAGACATAATTACACATTTTTGTAATAATAAATTAATAAAAATCATTATTGATTTCCAATAAATCTCAGAAATACATATAAAAGTTTATAAACAAAACACAATGGCATATCAATATACCCGTAAAATAATATGGTTTCACATTAAAACTATACGATGTTGCAAAATATATATTGATAAGAGGTAACAATTTGTAGAAATGTTTAATTCAAATACCATTTTCGCTTTTCCAATTTCATATAATTGCAAATTCCTTTTTTGGTCCCCTTAAGAGGATACTCGTTTTTGTACTTTTCTGTACCGAACAAGGAAATTATCTATTGATGAAAATCTAGGTTCATATGATTTTTTTGGTCCTTTGTCGAAACAAGAAATTTTGATAAATTTGATAAATATTCTAGGGATAATTTGTTTTTAGATGGTTAACTAAAAAACAAAAGCATAACAGTATACACTTACAAAGTACTCCTATCGCAATTGGAACAATCATAATTCCTTAAATGTGCGGAGAACCTATGCATAAAAAACTTCTAGAAAACATACATTTACTCTAAATCCCTTCATTGCTTATTTTGTTGTGATTTTTTTTTCTTATTTGCCCTACCCTTGAAGTAAAGCTAAATATGAGAATTATTTTTTATGTTATCAGTCCATGAAAAAGTTGCATGAATGCAAAAACCAAGGACCTATTTACACTAACTTGAAATGAAGAAGAAAGGAAATGGGGTAAATGTCAAGAGGAGACTATCCCATCTCCATGTTAAAACGATCCAAAACGAAGCATCTAGGGACAACCCCACACCATATAGCAGGCCCTTAATGCCCCAAACAAAAACTTAAAAAAGTGAATAAATAAATGGAAACATTTTTTTTATTTTATAGCCATTGATTCATCAGAATCAATGGCTATAGAATAAAAATGATTCATCAAATCATTGTTAAAAAGGGGGATAACAGGAAACACCTACAATGGCTGAAAATTATAAGTACATGCCACAATCTGCCAAGGAACTACACAGAAAAACACGAATGAAACAAAAGACAAACGTATAAAACGATAGGAACTCGGGACAACCGGACTTGGTACCCGCCCTAGAAAATATATCGGCAGGGTTAAACTTGTTTATGGGTACCCAAACCTCCCTTTATCTGTCCCGTTTCCCTGTAGTATATAAAACACACGAATAAAACCCAAAACAGGTAGACCATTAACTCCATGCATGACCACAATCTTGAAAGGAGAGAAGAAGACAATACGTTAATTTGAAAGATGGGTAAAGTGGCGCTCGCCGCTAATGTCGGCTAGCCCAGGGAGCCTAGTTTGCTGGTAGAACACTGTCGCACTACGGAAGAAAAATCAAACTCATAACTTCCCGAAGGGTTTGGTCAAGAATCATCATAAATTTCAGTAGACATCGTCAGTATCAGTGAGATGCCAGTATGTCTGCAGAGGTTTCAAAGCTGATTTAACGGATGCAAGCAGAATATCTTGTCGATATCCCCTATTACGTAAAGAATGTAAGTTACGTCCCAGCTTTTTTGGACTTTTAACCAATTTCTGGCATTTTTAACAACTTTTACATAAAAACGAGGATTAGAAATGCCCTTAGTAATATCAGATATCAATTGTTCATATCTATTATAAAACTTCTTAAGTCTTATACTTATGAAATATGTAACCCTATTGAAAACTATGGCTGTTATAGTAAGGTTACATTCAATAAAATCGTCAGGAGTAGAACAAACTCGTGCGAATCGTACCATTTGAGAAATATACAATCCGTAGGACTGAGCTAGAGGAATGTCGCCTTCAAAAAAGGGAAGTTAGTAATTGTGAAATCAAATTCATCACATTTATCATATATTTTGATTTTTATTTTACAAGAGTCAATAATGATAGTTAGATCCTGAAAAGGGCAGTATTTTGAATCATTGTTGGCTTTATTTAATGTCAGTTGTTGCGAGTAAATAATGTCCACATAATCTAAAAACTGGGGATAATCAATAGTAAGGATATAGTCAATATACCTGCTGTTATCATTGAAAATAGAAATAAGTTCATCACTATTTGTATGGTTCCGTCTTGAAGTTTTTTCATGAACTCTCGTTCGTAGCAGACAGAAAAATCTGCAATTAAGAGATGCACAATTTGTAATAATGGAAATACATATGACCTATTGATAAATAGTGTTGCCAAAACGAACAAAAATATTGCCTAGCAAAAGATTTAGTGCATTAATCATATCATCACATGTCCAGGAACAATGATTATTGTAGGTAATATTTTCTTTTTGTTAGAGCAAATGAACTCGAGACAAGAAAATTTAAAAGACTGTTTAATAAGTTGTCCTAATTTAGATTTAATCAAATTATGACGAAGGGTAGTATAAAGTGTAGAAAAAACTTCAATAGAATTCTGTACACTCCAAGAGTAATTTACACCAGAGTTTAGATCAGTTTTTTTACAGTATTAAATAACAAACTCAACTCCTTTATACAAGTAAGTGAACTAATTAAACGGATGGATACATTAGAAGTAGAACACTTACCAGATGCCGAAATAAAAACGATGTATGAAGGGATTGTTGTGAAGCTTCTGAACCCATTATATGGTAGTTAAGATGTTATCTTTATGTGGAATTTTAAGCATTTCTGTTTCCTGATAATGTTGTTTGGTAAACGTTTTTTGTCCCAATTGGTACGTTTGAAAGTGTCTGGCTTGTGCAGTTCGTTTTGTTGAACATCGTTGTTAAAAGTTTTGTAAACAAGGTATATCCTTTTTTTTAAATTGGCCTTTACACAAAGATTCTGTCATGGAAACATTTAGAACCATTAAAGAATTGCAAAATATTTGCAAGTTACTAAATTAGTGCCCTCTTATATAAAGCTTGTATTTGTCAGTCTCCGATATAGCATTGAAAGATCAGTGTTAGGCACTGAAAGATCAGTGTAATGATTGGGTATAAGGCACTGAAAGATCAATGCTATGATTGGGTTTTAGAAAGGAAAGTCATTGCTTTAAATCAGAAAAATAATATAGGAATTAAGACTGACCCTTGAGGGTCATCCGATTTTACCTATTGAAATAAAAAATGTATTTAAGATAGTAACACATGCTCTTTTGTCATTCAAATAAAAAAAATCGACTGAGAGAAGTATCGGAAATTTCTGCTTTTGTAGACTAGAATTCGTGGGCTTTTTAGATTATCTAGAAAATTTTACTCTACATTATTAATTAGTTTTAAACCACCCATGAATAACAAATGTTAATGCCATTTGACAGGACTGATTTGAACATAAACTGAATTGCAGTAAATAAAGTAAATTATGTTTATTTAAGAAATTTATCAAATGATTAATAACATTTGCTTCAAATGTTACAATTGCAATAGACAACTGGTTCAACTTTAGTCATTTTGAAAGTCTATGTTTTAATGTAACATTGTAATATAAAAAATATGACTTTAACAATTTGAAATTAATTGATAACATATTCATAAATTTTCCGCTTATAATGTTAGGAGCTGTTGCTTTTGATATATCTAGTGTTGGTTGTTAGAGTACAAATTGGGTTTAGGAGAAATATTGACAAATCATGTCTGTAAAGAAAATTTTTGATAAATTTTAATACTTCGTATAGTGTACTAAACGTTTACACGGCTTTTCACATTCACAAGACAACATTGATATGGAACTATAGAATTTGGATTTTTAATTTTACCTGTAAGCAAAAGGTAGCAATAGGATAAACAGGTGAACATATGATGTCTACTTATTCATAACAATCTTTTCAAAAGAGACAAATGTAACTATGGATATATGGAATCAATTAATTTGTATCATCGTTATTTTGGCTAAAAAAATCATAATTTCTGATACAATAATTGCTTGTTAACCTCTATCATAACCAATCTTTTACACCTCTCCACTCTTCAATTGAAAGCAATATTTTTTTCATCACTGAAGGAAAAGTCTCAACAATTGTTTTTGTTCAAGCTAGTTATATTTTTGGAGACATAAAAACAGTTAATTTCGTTATACTGTACACGTGTTTCAAGGAGTAACCTCTAATCAGCAGCATTAGAATCAAATAATATGGAAAGCCATAATCCAAAAGTAGTAAAAAAAGAAGTACTAATTTCCAAAAATATCGAAATAGGAAGCCGATGTGGGCACAATATATCTTCTTATAAAATTTCAGTTTCTTGATATTTGGGTTATTGGATGTGGTTTGTTTCCATTGATTTATTCACTTTTTTACCTTTTCGGGGCCGTTTAGGGCTTACTATATGGTGTGAGGTTCCTCACTGTGTTGAAGACCATATGTTTTGTTTTTTGTCGTTTTAAACTGGATATGGGATGTTGTCTCCTTGACATTTACCACATTTCCTTTCTTTTTCATAAATAACAAATTCGACCAACCTTTTGAATTCTGCATCTTTTTCTTTTATACGTGAGCCTCACCTTTTTTTGCATATTTTCATAGCGTATTTCTAAATAGTTTCATTGTAAAAATTTATCTTCAGTGTCGAAAACAAATATTGCCCCGACATAAATTAACAATGAAAAGACATGTAGTAAATGCACATAAGACAAATTCTTTAAAAAAATACATGATTAGACTCACCAATAGAAAAACGATTTTATTATTAGACTACCTTAAAGGAGTTTAAGCAAACCGGTTCAACGTTTAAACTTTAGAAATGTAATCAACAAATACAAGTGTTTCAATTATTGAACCAAAGGGAACTGTCATAAGATAGTCACAATTCATTAACAGCCCATATTTTTTTACCTCCTTTCTTCTTGTCATCATTAAATACCAAATATAAATATATAAATGGATTTCATGTTGTTATAAATGGTATTCTGAGATTATTTTCTGTTCTGTTGGTAGTAGAAAGATTCGTTAAATGAACTGTTTGAAGTGTTGATATTATCTAATTAGGAAATAAGAACCAATTTCCAGGCGTTTACATACTGCCAGTTGGAAGTACATGTAGGAGTAGTAGTTCGATAACCTTCTCGAAATAAAAACGGAGGCTGTAACTGTGTACTTTTTTTTCATATACCTATAAGGCATTTAAGTGGAAAAAGTAACCTTCGAATAATGTATGTGAAATAGTTAAGGAAGAATGGAGGGGACGTGTGATTTTTTTTTATCTTTTGTTGCGGCCACGAGATACTAACTCTTTCCCACGACATACTAAATCGTGGAATAGAGATACTAAATCGTTCCCACGACATACTAAGTCGTGGCCAAGAGACACGTTCCAACGAGCTACTATCTCGTTCCCATGACTTACTAAGTCGTGGCAACAAAATATTATCTCGTTCCCACGACATACTTAGTCGTGGCTACGCGAGAGCTATGAATATGAGCGTAGCTCGTTGTTGAAGGTCTCATGGTGATCTCAAGGCCACGACTCAGGCTGTCGAGGAAATAGTTAGTATCTCGTGGTCACGACCTTGTATGTGGAGAGACGAGATAGTATCTCGTGGCCACGACTTAATATCTCAAAGAAAAGAGTAAGTATGTCGTGGGAACGAGAAAATATATGGTGGGAACGAGATAGTATCTCATGGAAACGAGTTATTTATCTCGTTGGAACGACTTAGTAAGTCGTGGGAACGAGATAGCTATCTCGTGGGCACGACTTAGCATGTTGTGGAAACTAGGTATTATCAAGATAGAAAAAAAAATCACGTGTCCCTTCAATGTTTCCGTTAATAGCATCAAATAATGGGTTTTGAAAAGGCCTTGAAGGCATTCAATACTAGTCCATTTTGTTTCTACAAATACCAAAGCTGGCTGTGGTTAATAAAGTTTGAAATATAAAAGTAGGATAAAACTTATTATGACTGTGTATTTTTTACCATCCCATTATTAAACCAACATCAAGTTGATTTTTTTTTAGAAACGATTGCAAAAGGAATATTTATTTTTGCATAATTAAAATCAAAAGCAAAATCAACATAAAGTCACTGTTGCTCGTGTGGGTAGTTTTTATTCTGCTGAATATCACATAATATATTTCTGAATTCAGGGCCACGGGTGATCATATCATTCATTCATTTTTCCATCCGCAAAGCAGTGCAAGTATTTTGTAATTCCGTTTCTCTACTTTGTATGCACTCTAGAAAGTTTATTTTTCATCGGATTTAGATAATATTTATACTGTAGCTGGAGTTCACGGTCGCTTCAAACGAGTTCGAAAATGAGTCATGGTAGAATATTTTTGTAGCAGTGGTATCCCATTTAACCTTTAGGAAATCACAAAATATCCTTGTAAGCGCTCTTACAGATATACCATTTATTGTATTTGGATACTATTTACACAGTTTTGCTTAAGATGCCTACAGCGGGTTTTAAGATGAGTTCTGGTCGAATATCTTTGCAAGAGAACTTAAGTATACCTTTTCTAACTTTATAAATCTATAAAATACATCTGACAGCGCTCTATTAAATTTTTCGTTAGATCAGGAGGATATTGATCTAGTTACTTTAGCTCAAGGATGTAACTTAGAAACTGAATCCTAATTGAATATTTTTGAAGAAGACATGTCCTTTTAAAGCTTTGAAAAACAACACGGTATCCTTAAAAGCACCCCTGCAAATTTATTTTCCTTGGATTTGAATTAATATTTATACAGCACCTCTAGCTGAAAGATAATCCAGTGGAGTTCGAAGATGAGACCTGGTGGAATATTTATGTAGTTCTTTAAAAATCGGAAAAACATTCTTGTTAGCACAAACAAATTTATTTTTCATTGAAATTGGATAATAATTATGCAGTAGCTTTAGCTCAAGAATGCATTTTGTTGATCTATACATTTTAATACTGATCCTTTTCGGGAATATATAGACACAAATATATTAATTATTTCGGAGTTTTCATAACGGAACACGTATATACTATTGATACTGGGCACTCCAATTCAAATGCATTATCATTTGATTTGCAAATCAAAATGACGGATATATAAATAATATTTTGCCGTACATGTAGAAAATCCATTGACATCAATTTTTCCATGACATAAGATTCCAAACAAAGTTCACATTGACTCCTGATGAAAACTATATAAATTTTTAAAGATACTGCAGACGTAACACTGTCGGGTTTCATTAACCTGAAGTATCTTTACCACATATAGAATGATTGGCGCATTTTCTCCAGTGCATTGTGTTTCTTTAGGTTGTTTTATACTGATATTGTTTTTTTTTTCACAGAAAGAGCATTAAATTGTTTTCAGCCTTCCTGCCAAAAAATGTGACCTCAGAAGTCATTTTCGTAACTGTATCTTTTTCCTCAAAATTGACAACTGTATCAATAAAACTCATTGTGCTTTCATATGATTGTTCGGAAATGGGGAATCAAACGTGTTGTCACATGGAATGCCATTTATCCTGTGTAAGAAAGTCACCCTACAGCTGCTTTCTAATCAAAGAAATTAAAGAATCCACACTTAAAAGGTGTTCTTATTCAAATATTCAGATTGAATAAGGGTATACCCTGTTTACGCGGTGTATTGAGGTCATACAATGTAAAACGGAAAGCTGGATCGCAATAAAGGTGTGTGCAAACTGTTTGGAGAAACTCCATGCATTATACCATTCATTTATTGCAAAATTACACCCCTTGGGGGGCCAAAGAAATACAAAACATATATACAACATAAACACAAGAATTACAAATACAATTAAACTTAAAAACATAAACTGCAATATGATTCAGTCGACTCTTTGACCGGTGTGGACTCTATTTCAATTCTAATGATTGTTTTATAAAGGTGCATGCAGCCGATAAAAGGGTTATGTCTGGAGTTAAAATGTATTTAAGTTTATCGAAAGAAGACATATCTTTAAATTTAGAGTGTTTATTTACAATTATTTCAAAAAGTTTACATCTGTAAGTCTCGTTTATTGTACAATTTAAAAAGAAATTATAAAGACCTTTTCTACATTAGTCGAAGCAAGTATCGAATAAAACGCTAAATTTCCCAACCCTACCCATTTTTCGTCTTTTCGAGTGTCCTTGATTGTTCTTTCCACTTGAATGTTGCTTCGCATGGAACTTTTTTTTAAAATTTGATTTACTTGTTCTAGTCCGGATTAATCTAAAAACTCTAAATTAATTAACCAATAACTTTTTGTATTCTTCGTTTTGTACATAGCTTATTCTCTTAGAAAACCAGTTGAGAACATTTGTTTGTTACATGTTGCTACGAGATGAAAATGTAAATGTATGGTTACTGAAGATCTGTGGGTGCCAGAAATGGTCAGATATACTGTGAACTTGCTATTGCTTAAATATTCAAGCAAAGACATGTTTCTGTACCAAATGGAACACCAATGATAAATAAAACCGCCTTAATTTACCTTTGATAAGAACGATTTTCTGTATTTCTTTTATTTCAGCTTACCTGGCCCAAATATTGAGATCAATTGACACCCGAAGTCATCCATCGTCTGCGTTTACAGCATTTGTTTTTAATCCGGTCTCTCCTCTGAATCTGCTTTGCCAACATTTACTACACATGACATAAATCTTTACTAGGTTATCCATCCCCTTTCAGATTTGTGATTTTTAACCTTTAAAGCCGTAAAACATGGCAGCTGCTACTAAAAATAAGAATAGTGAGGGTAAATTGCAGTTTTTTTGTTGCAAATATCTCAAAAAACGTTGCAGGTAAAAAAAACCTGACACCAGTGAAAAAGTTCACAATAAGGTCTGAAGAGTTATTGCGTTTTTCCTGTAAAACTCTCGATTATTTGTTACATTATATATATAAGTGATAGACAATACAGATGGAGTTTAAATTTTAACAATTACCAGCTATACAGTGTATATAGTAAAATCTACCGTTTAAAAAGGGGACTCGGATTTAAGCAATGTTCATATTCCCTGTCTGTGCCCTATATTCCCTTCGCCTGACGGCTCAGGGAATATAAAACACAGACAGGGAATATGAACCCGTATCCCCTGTGAAGATTCCCGAATAACATATAGTATTAAACAGTTTTACTGCATTATTACATATTCAACATTTTCCATTCTCATGCTCTTTTTGACAGTCTAAATGAATGTTCACTGTTTCATAAGACCACCAATTTTTTCTCATTATATTAGATTTGTGAGTATTGTCACGTATCTTGCTTGATCTTGTCAAATAATTATAGTTGTATTCCTAAATAACTCGCATTATAGATACACCTTTATTATTATCATAACGATGCCAATAATTATTCGCCTTCATAATATTTATGTGGATGTAATTAATTACTTTTTATTTCGAATATTGACGTTATATATGTAATATTTTACTCTTAGTACTGAAACAACAGGGTTATGAAAAAAAAACAAATATTCAGATAAATATTATAATTATAAGGCGTAATACAACCTCTCAACATATTGAAAAGCAAGAAACACTATCTGATATTGTGTTTTTATAGCCGGGAACTTTCAGAATGCCCAAATGTTAATTTAGTATTTGCGACTGGCATTCGTTATTTTCAACAATTTAAACATTACCAGGAACCAATAGAAAGAAATATTTGTTTTGTTCACTTTTGGAATGCAGATTCACTCAGTGAAGCCAAACACCCCCCCCCCCC
>MJUU01067573.1:160393-179449 GCA_002080025.1 Modiolus philippinarum
ACGCTGAGAAGCGTCGAAAAAGACATTGCAAAACATGAAAACACAATAAAATGTATCAGTGATCTGTGACACGAAGATATATTTAAGCAATGATAACAGGAGTCACTTATAGTGTCCAAAATCACTAATTCATGCCAAAATCCACAATGCCATTGCACAAGAAAAACATTCATAGCAAAAGCCAGTCGTAGGTTAAACCGGTTTACGGGTACCGAAGCCTCCCCTCTATCTGTCCTGTTTCACTATAGTATAATTCAAAATTACACATAAAAATAAGAAAATAGAAGGGAATAAAACGTTTATGAGAATGTCGGCAATTATTGCGCTCAAATGGGATAAACTAAATATCAAGACAAATGTTAAAAATAGGCATGTTCACAGCGACCAACAAACAAAAGAAAAATGTTGTAAAGTAATTAATAAAAATAAGTCTATTATGGCATAGTAGAAAGTAGTGGGCATATAGACATCAACAATATACAGCATTATTCCAAAGCGTCTGACCTCTTACAAAATTATTCCAATAGAAAATATCCAAGAAATCCTGGACAAAATGTTCTCTTAGTAAAAAAAAATAAATAAATATTGCATACCACCCAAAGGAAAAAAAAAACAACTTAAACGAAGCAATTCATCATTTTCAAGCATCATGTTTATTTTTAAAATATTTCTCACTGATATGTCAACCTTAAACTTGATGAAATATTATTTGTAGTTAAAATACAAAGTATCCAAAGCTGAATTTAGTCAACGGATAAACCAAGAGTCACTAACATGATATGAATAGACTTTTTGTTTGCTAATACCAGAGTTCCCAGAATATTATAACATTGATAATAAAAACAATGTTCCAGTTCGATAGTGTTTTCAGTTATCATTAGAAATACACAACAGTTAAAGTAGTCTATAATTAAATAACTGGCGGCATAAATATGTCGTTCCTCACCTGTTTTGCGGAAAATTAATTTCTATCTTGCTCCTGGTGGAGTGACGTAATCAGAATCCTTGACCGGCAGGTACCGCGACACCGGGTCAACCCGACCGGAACAAATACATGTTCCGACAGGAAGTGGACCAGTAATCTCCAGTAACACAATAACGGCTGTAAAACCATAAACAGGCTTTAAAAGAGGTGAGTACACATCTTAATACCTGTAATTGTCAAACAATAATTCACATTGTGAAAATCTGGAAAAACATTACATTTTCATTTTTCAGCCTGAATACCAAATCCCGGCACCTGAATCAGTTTTCATGGACTCCATCTACAGAGCTGCCGGGCGCGTCCCCATGTGTTGGTTTAGAATATTTGGTTGATGTCGGGTTTAAAGTCAATTAAGTAGTATTACAGCTATTTCATGATGGTCCGTTTTAGTGGTGGAGGAAGACGCAGTACCCAGAAAGAATCACCGACCTTGGCTAGGTAACTGACGTGTAAATTAGGGAAATGCCCTGGGTAGGCAGGTCATAGTGCGCAAAGCCTGGCCGCGAACCATTCTTAGGAAAGCAGCCTTTCGAGGCGGCATAGAAGGTTAATTTTCCTGAGGGTATGAATGCCCTTTATCGTTAACCGTCAAATGCCTCTTTTCAGCTAATGGGTCAAAATTTTACCGTTAATCGTCAAAAATATATAAGCTTGATTCGTGAAATTACTTGAATTTCGTACCGTTATCGTCATTTGGAGAAAAAAAATATCGTCAGTCGTCAAAGCATATTTTATGTAGAAATATCTAGCAAATTTACCGTGATGGCATAAAAATTACCGTTATATATATAACGTCATTTGGCCTAATTTTTTACCGTTAACCGTCAGAGGGATACCCCCATTCCTACCCTCTTTCCTGAACCTACCCATTTCTCCCATTTTCCAGTAGCAATCAAAACTGGTTGCCTCGGTCCCGTTTACCGTTCTTTCCTTCCTTTTTCTTTATACTAAAGTTTTTAAATTGACCTTGATTAACTTATTATTGTCCTGATATAGGTTAAATATTGTCCATGTGGTCAAATCGGGTCAATTGCCATCATTAAAAAACAGCAATGAAAACAGCCGCAAGAATTATTTGAATGCGTAAAACCTTCCAAAATATTTAAATTTGTGAAATTTCATTTATGGTGGACAGATTTAAATCGAAAAGATATGATCATGACTTCTACTAAGGATTTTATTTTAGTTTTTGAAATAAAAAAAATTGATACACAAGGTATGTAAGATTCTTGAAAATAATAAATAAATGATTGCCCAAATGATGACTTGATTTTATAGATGTTTGATTCTTTTCAATAGAGGGCATCTGTACGTGTATTCGTACTATTACGTCACGCATTGTTAGCTAACCTGGCTATACCAGGGTGCTTTTGCCATCACTTGGCGTCCGTCGTCTGTCCGTCGTAAAGTTTTCATTCAAAGATCTTCTCCTCTGAAACCACTGGGTCAATTGGAACCAAACTTGATCACATTAGTCCTTGGATGGTCCCCTTTAAAAATTGTATCCGTCAGGTCCGTACCTCATCCAAGATGGCCGCCTGTGGGGAACATAGTTTTAACATTGGACCCTATGGAAAAGACATTCAAAGAACTTCTATTCAGAAACTACCACCCCAATTATAACCAAACTTGGGCACAATGGTCCTTAGATGGTCCCTTCCAAAAAAGGTATCCGTCAGATCTGTACCTCATCCAAGATGGCCGCCAGCGGGAACATAGTTTTAACATTGAACCCTATGGAAAAGACATTCAAACATCTTCTTCTCCGAAACTACCATTCCAATTATAACCAAACTTAGGTACAATGGTCCTTACATGGTCCCTTCTAAAAAGGTATCCAGCAGGTCTATACCTCATCCAAGATGGCCACCATCGGGGAACATAGTTTTAGCATTAGACTCTATGGGAAAACTCATTTAAAGATCTTCTTCTCAGAAACTACCAGTCCAATTATAACCAAACTTAGGCACAATGGTCCTTAGGTAGTTTAAACTCTGGACCCTATTTAAATGCCATTCATCACTCTATGTTAGCTATGGTCCAGGTGAGCGATGCAGGCTCTTGAGAGCCGCTTGTTATTTTATATTGTTGCTGTGCATCTGCATTTGTAAGTAACCAAAACTGTTAAATTAAAAAAAATCAGCAAAAAATTTAAATAAATATAAAAACTAATAAAAATTAAATAATAAAACTAATAAAAAATCCAAGAATACGGAAGACAAAAGGTAGGCAACGAGAAGAACTCGGGATAGCCGGACCTGGTACCAGCACCAGCAAGAGCTTGCGGTATTGTTCAATCGGTTTATAGGAACCCAACCTCCCCTTTCTCTATCCCGATTCCCTATAGAAAAATAAACATACAAATATACCCAATACAGGTAGACTAATAACTCCAAGACCACAGGGAGTGCCCGCCTCTAAACTGTAGGCCAGCCCAAGGCGCCTAGGCTGCTTTAAAAAAATCTCGCAGTACAGAAGAAAAACCAAATTCAAAACTTCCCGAAGGGTTTTGTAAAGAATCATGTATATATGCTTGTATTTCTGTAATTAACGTATTGATCCTGCTGAATTTGAAGGCAAACAAAAAGTAAAAGATGTCTCAATTATTAAATATTAATTGCATTGTTATTGATTATAACTAAAAATGAAGTGGTCATAAAATGAACACGGAACAAAATCAGAGACTTAATTAAAATGCAACTAACATAATGATATAGTGTTTTCTGTGTGTTCTCAATGAATTTATCTAAGAAATGAATGTAACTATATTACTTCATGATCGAGCAAGCACTTGCGTATTCGCTCAATTTAGACTTTTGACTTTTATGTTGTATCTCGTTATTTTAGAGTTATTTAAATCCAAATGCTTTACAGAGTAAAGAAGAAAATTGCTAGTTAGTTTAGTTAGTTAACTACCTACTGTGTCGGATGCTCTCATAAAGAAGACAACCTCGTGATATATATTGGTACTATATTTTTTTCCCTTGACGCCGAACTTTTCTCAATATTTTCTTCGTCAATTGTTATCATACGATTTATTTTTAATTTAATTTTAGACTGCTTCCTCTTAACCTTAAGAATCTGCAAAATATATTTAGCTCGATGTGAGAAATTTCATAATCACTACTTCTCTTCATAGAAACTACATGTATTTGAACATGACAATCCTTTCATTTTTTTGTGTTTTCTCTATAGTATGTTGCCATTCAAGCCTGACACACAGGATTCTTATAAAAAAAAATCCAATAAAAAGGAAATAAAAAAATATGTATTGGCTACGAAATTCATGACTGATTACAACATAACCAGTATTAATTTAATAGAAATGTAAAATTAAAATCCATCTTCTACAATTTTTGAATAATTACAACTTTCGACTAAACTGGAAAATTGCGCACAAAGTTTGATATGATAAACGAATTCGATACTTGATTGGTACATGTAATACAAAGTTGTGTAAAGTATCCAAAACAAAACGTAGTTGCTTTATTTTTCGTAGTCATTCCTACGGAAGCCCTGGAGTGCAACAGAAAAACAGAAATTTTTTTTTACAACTTGTGCGTACGAGTTTTATAACTTGTGCGCACGAGTTACTGTCTTGGCTTCCGTACATTCCCTCTATGGTCGCAGAGGAAAATGTTGAATGCAAGTATAGGTCATTAACCTTAATGTGAATTATTATTTCTGAAATTTACTTTACAAGGATGTTTTTGATGTTGATTCACAATAAATCGTTTCTAATACGACATTTATTTAACTTGGCACTTGAAACTAGGTCAATAATTGTTACCTCTACATAATAACAGATTTTAATTGGAGTTCTTGCGTATAATGTTTACGATAATTAACGGGATAAGAAAATAAAAAATACCGAATGTATACAGACAAAAAAAAAAAAACGGAAGAACTACATGTAACCTATTATTATAGTACATGTACATGTATTATGCTACTGTAATCAGTGTTAAATGTATGGTACTGTTTGACGTCTTTGACTTCGTAATTTTTGTTCCGACATTTTTACGTAGAAGTTCCACGGAATGCTTGCTTATTTGAATACCCCCCCCCCCCCCCAAAAAAAAAAGGGGGGGGACTTATTTCTGCTAGTGTGGATTGTTTCCTTTATCGTGATAAGAGTCACTCGTGTAGACAAAACACTCCAAATTTCGTTTAAATACATGAAATATGTAACAATCGTCCTTCAATTTCACAAAAGATGCAGTTCTTGGTATGTATAAGAATTTAATCAATTGTATCTACATTTAGATTTATAATTTTGCAGACACTGAAAGTGACCAAACTTTTTACAAAAAAAAGTACTGAGGCAGTAAGTTAGATTGTATTTAAATTACATCTAAATTGGCTTTTGACAGAATATTCCAAGACCAAATGTGCCTTTCTGTCTATAACATTTCTAAAACATTTATATATTCTATTGTGAATTTTCTAAAATTGAAATGAAAAAGGGATAACAGGAAACATCTGTCCTAAACAGTCTGGGACTTTTATAAATAGAACTCTCATCGCCACCACAACACGAGTGCAGGTCGATATGTCTAACATGCATACATTGTATGTGACACGGAATAGCACAGTTTAATACTTTTATGTCTTTTTTCTACTTTATTGGGCGGAAATTATTTTATTTATATACTGAACAGATAGTACTTTAAGTAAATCATGTATCGCTTCCATTGATTACAGGATTGATTTTACTCTCCTCGACATATATCAAATTAGACCTCAAATAAACGCTGGAACTTGTTTTCCTCAGCAGTAATTGACAGATGGTAATAACTATCACTTTTTATTTCAGCATCGTTAGAGAATTACGTAGCTTTGTCATACGCTGATTACAACAGATTGGATTGTCTCAGAACTGCAGTGATACGAGAGATTCACATTTACTGTGCTATATACCGAGTCACATATAATGTACGTAAGCCGAAGTTGGTGTATTGAGTTATTTTATTAAAAAGGATAAAATTAATTATTGATCATAGTATATAACTGATCGATCAGTTGTCCGTTTATTCTACTGTAAGCATGTACAAAAATAAATAAAAAATGTGAGGACTGCAAACGAACCATACACGGATTATTTTTACACAATCTCAAGGACCAGTGGCCGCTTATCACATTAAGAAGATACATTATCTATAACGGATAAACATTGTTGAACTAGTCACCAATTATGGAAAAATAATTGATAAAAAGACACTTGAATATAGAATTAATCTATATTTACTATTTACCCGAGAATATGCACCCGTTTATCAAGTTTCATTGATAGCGCAATGGTTTTATCATGTGTTTACCACTTCTCCAATTTCATTCATAATGGGAAAGAACATGCTGTAAGCCTCAATACTAACAGACAATGGGAAGTAGAAAACCTAATAGTTTTATATTTCAATTTTCTATTTTATTGATATTCTGTTATGTGGAGTCAAGCAATGCTTGTCCAAAACTGTGTCATTGCAAACGCTTTTCCATAGTGGATTGTTCAGGAAAAAACTTGTCATCTATTCCAGAAAACATTCCTGTGGATGTGGAAACATTGTAAGTAATTTTATTTTAAAAGTAAATTTTTTAATAAGAAAAATATGTAATAAAGTCGTTCTCGTTGGTTTTCTAATTAAAAATGTTTACATTTATTAGTTGTACATATGAAGCACATACATTTGTTAAAATTAAAACCTTTTGGTCTCGAGAATTTGGGTTATTTGGAATAATTTGTCATCACAAGGCTCATTTATTTTTTCCGATATTTTTATTATTTTTATTCGAAATGATTACAAAAATGATCACGAAAGTAGGATTGTAAAATTGCATCTGTGAAATTATACGTAATCAAGATTGTTATACTATCATAATGGAGTTTTTGGTAAATAATTGATTTGATAAAGTTACTTAAAGTAGAAACTTAATCAAGCGAATTTCCATGTACATGGTATATAGCATATGTAACAGTTTAATAATTTTATGAATAACCACATGTTTGATTTTAATTCGAACTGCATGAGAGTGAATAGCCTCCTTTTGTATCGAAATAAAAGTCACTATCGAAAGTATCCTTTCCATCGGCATACAACAAAAAAGTTATTGAATTATATTAAAAAATATAACTAAACAACTAAGCAGAATTGAATTCTACATTTGACACATTTGTGCAAAAATGTCGGATGTGCAAGCATGCAATGTGTTTGTATAAATGGCAACATTGTATCATTGACTTGCCACACCAGTCAACTGAAAAAAAAAATATTCATGTCTTGGTGTATGACGAAGTTTATCCTTTATTTGTTTTCAACACTGCAATAACTTGAGTAAATTTATCAAAGTAAACATTGGTTTGTCCGACTGTTGATATTATTCTGACGCAACGAAACCTACTTGCAAATGAAATATTGGCATACACTGTGGAATATTGGCATTGGAATACGTTTCGTAACGAGTTTTCATTTGACATGTTCATATTATTTTAAGTAAGAATGATGAACGAATTTTATAAATTCGAAAAGAGAAAGAAAAAACAAATAGTGTCAAAATTCAAAGATACATGTAGGTGGAATGGACACAAATTGTTACATTTAAAATTGTAATTGTTTTATTCAAAGTTTCAGCTCAATGTTTTGCACATAAAAGGAATTGTTTTAGTTTTTTCAGTCTGAATAATATTTTGTTTCAAAATAAATGAAAGTAATTTCCTTACTATACTGCAAAGTATTATAATTTAATTTACAACCTTTATTTCCGTAGAATATATTTGTCGCTATTATTTTTGGTAAAACGCCAGTATGTTGTATAACAGACATTTGTTTGAATGTCAAAGCTGTTTTGGCATGCAACGTAGACAATCACTGAAGGAAAATCTACAGGGATATACAGCAAATTGAAATGAACACTGGTAAATACCATGGCCACCATCGTGAGTTGGTTTACCGTTATAACATTAAACTCAAACTTATCACTTTTCAGTTATTCAAATTTTGAAAACGAGGTATTTTCTGATTGGTAGAAAACAAAACGTTGCTTACAAGACGACACAAAAGGATTTCAAGTGATCAATTCAAGTTTTTAGGATTGAGCATTATAAATGATTGAATAAACCTGAAGTAAATGGTAGCTGTAGCTTTTAGACTCGTACTTTACCTGCATGTTCCACTCGATAAAATTAAACTGCTCTTGCATGTGGTTTTTGTTGATATGAGCGGAATTTAACACCGCTACACTCATCTCCTTATGACAATTATTGACATAAAGATTGGTTTGCAATTTCGATGTATACAGTCCCATTGCCAACGAGTTACTCTGTCTACATTCAGTAGTTGTCCATTTTTTGTTATGATTATATGAATCTTGTCGAATTACACAAACGGGGAATGTGTCAAAGAGACAACGACCCAAAGGGAGAGCTATAATAACTCAAAGCCACCATAAGATCTTCAATGAACGGTGAGGAAACCCCACACCAAACGGCAGGTCGGAGTCGGCCCCTAAATAAGAGTAATCAAGTTCAGCAAAATAAACATCATCCTAGACTCTTATAGATATATTTATATCTTTGAATGATGTATATAATGTTTGGAAGAATTTTGGAAAAATGCATTACAGGTTTGGGTACCCATTTTAGGTTTTGGTACCTATAAACCGGTTTCGCCCTACCGCTGGCTTTTGCTAGTGTCGGTACCAAGTCCGACTGTCCCAAGTTCCTAGCGTTGTTTACGGTTGCCTTTTGTTTTCTTATTGTGGGTTTTCTCTTGTGCAGTTCCTTGGTACATTGTGGCATGTGACTGTGTGCATATGCAGAACCTAAATTCACAGTAACCTCTGTAATTAGTTATTTGTCACCACTGGGCCGATGACACTGCTGGTGGACTGTTAGTCCCCGAGGGTATTCACCAACCCAGTATCTAGTACTTCATTGCTTGCCTGAACATCGATTTTATTTGATTTGTTATATTTTAATTTAAGAAATTTTTTTTTAAACCTAAGGAGTATCTCCCTCTTGCATAACTCTGTCCTAAGCTGATTTTGGCTTTCCTATTTAGATCCTATTAGTAAATTGTTCTCTATCAGCTTTTACACATATTTTAGTTCCTTGATTTCCAAGTATTTTGATTTGCTCTGCATTGATCAGACATAAGTTATCGAAATGGGCATATGCAGAACCTAAATTCACAGTAATCTCTATATTTTGTTATTTGTAAGGTTGACCAACTATCAAAAGAAAGTGCTATGTACTACTATTTAATATAGTTTTATTGAAACGATATATAAGATTGTATAAGAAATATCATCTCAAACATCCATCCCAAATGACAGAAAGTAAAGATTTGCAATTCCGATGCATATGATCCTATTGCAAGTATATTACTTTTGTTGAATTACATGTCCTCGTCTTAACAAATTGCAAGAACACGCTTCAAAAGCCTTAAAATATTTATGCAGGTCAAATTAAATTGGTTTCAATTTGGAAAAAGAATTGTGAAGTTATAGATCACGCAAAATTAGACTAGCGGCTAATTCAAGCCATTAAGTTGAACATTTTTACTATAATGGATAATTATACAACAAGTCAATACTTTGAAAGGAAATATATGAGCCAAGATCTTACAAACAAAGCATAATCGTGTATAATATCGATAGCTAAGATATGATATAAAAAAAAATTAATCATAAACAACAATCCTTAAAAATTATCAATGTTATTCCTTTGAGTGGTGTATATAATCTTTGGAAGAATTTTGAAAAAAGCTTTTTTAGAATGAAATGTTAATCTATCTTATCCCGGGATGTATCTTTCCAAAATATTTTGAATACTGTTGTAAAGCAGGACATGATTCCTCTTCGCAAAATCAAACTGTGATCACTTTTTTATTGAACCCAAAACCTATTGTTTTTGTCAAAACTCTATGCTGAATGAGTTAAAGAAATATTGAATGAAAGGATATGAAGTAAATGCACATGAGACAAAGTGTCTGGAAATTCATGGTAAAAACAAGCAAAGGAACAACGCTTTTATTTTAGTTCTTCATCTGGAAGTCACCATGAAGCCTTCAACAATGAGCTTTGCTTATACTTCATAGTAAGTTCAAGATGGCTCAAGCACCGGTTAGAGCGTAATTCTTTGCTAATTGTCGAAGAACGCTACATCCATGTCTTTTCTGTTCATGGATGCTGGGTTGTCAACAAACGAAAATTGAACTGGCAAAGCGCTCTTACAATCACTGTCATCCTTTGCCCGACAAAAGCATTAGTGGCTTAAGCTAGTGGACGATTACAACATATAGACAAACACAGGGCACTCATCAAGTCGATTGTAAGATAACTTGGCATTATAAAATAATGAGATGTGGACACTTTAAACAGGTGGTTAGATTTACATTTCGAAATTACAAAAAAATAATGCCAAAAACTTGAAACTACGATAGTATATCCATATTCCCAATTTCTACAGTCGATTTACTGGCTATTTTTTTTTGTTCTACAACCCAGACAGGTCGTCCTGGCAGGACCGAAATAATCTAGATTCGTTGAAACAAGGAGCACATAGATCTGTTTCACTGACGAAATAGGGAGCGTAACTTATCAGTTAAAAAACATTATGTAACCATTATTTTGCGTTGAATAAAATAGTTAAAAATTTTTTTTTTAAATTAAAAAAGAAAACATTGGACATTCCTGAGGTTTTCAAAGTCCTGAGTTTTTAGACTCTATACAAACACGATGTTTATGACAATTGTAAGGTAGACCAACTACATGAACTATGAAAGTGCTATATGCTACTATTTTACATAGTTTTATTGAATAACAAAATAGCGAAGTAACTGTTAATTAAGTTTCTGCATAATAATGCGCATTTAGACAACTTATAAATAGCTTTTATAACATATATTATCTCAACGTGTATTTTCGCTCACACATCCACGTATATATATAACAAGATGTCCTTGTGAAACACTACATATGCACCAAGCACCACTTTTATTAGTTTAATAAATTTGAAAAATGGTGTCTTGATATTTTGTTAGAGTTATCATTCTTGACATAGAAAACATGCGACAAAATGGAATCTAAGACTTAAATTTTCACCTCTGTGACCTTGACCTTTGACCTGACCTAATCTTTTTGGGGCATATTCATGTTCCTTTTTCCTAGATCCATATACTTGCCAAGTATTATGAGTCTATCTTTAATACTTCAAAAGTTACAGCCAAGGTTAAAGTTTCGGATGCACGGACATACAGACACACAGAGTGACAGGACAAAAAACAGTATGCCCCCGATCCTGGATCCTATTTTTCAGGTGAAAAATGTCTTATTAGTGTAAGGCAGTCTTGAACTTACTATGAAGTACTGTACGAGCAAATATTGTTGAAGGTTTCATGAATAATTCAAGATAGAGAGCAAAAATAAAAGTGTTGTTCCGTTGCTTGTTTCTACCATGTATTTGTAGAAACTGTCTTACGTGCATTTACTCCATATACTTTCATTGTTAACACAATTTTTATTACTCCTTTTCTTCACTTGAAGATAAGATCATATCAATAATTCATGCTAAGCAATGCACAGCAACAAAAAATCACACGCAACAGATCAAGTAATCCTCAACTGATTTATGCTTGTAAACAATAGTAATTAATCGAAACTAATTCCTTTGAAGAATAACAACACGTGCATGCAATTTCTAGATACTATTACAGGTAAACAGTTGCAAAAATGCAGTATTCACGAACTGTGCTAGAAGGTATTTGCAGTAACTAGCAAAAAATGTATTAAAATGGGTGTTCTTCCGTGGTCTGTGTTTATTTTCATTAATTTTCCATTTTGCATATATGAATACAAAAACATTTGTACACCTGTAACAATAGCTTTAACCCCATCTAATAAATATATGTTGTTACTTTTTCACTGTTTGGCCAGTGCGAATCGGTTTGATCATAGTCATAGAATGTGTGCGACTCTTTAAAGTATATTTTTTTCTGCAATAAACAATTTTGATTTATCATAATAATAATTACTTTATTCGGAGTTTCTACTATGATAGTGGTCTCATTGAATCGCTCTTTGCAGACATCGTATTCAAACATTTATATATAAAAAAAAATCCGCAACTGCATCGGCTGCGAAACGGCATTTCTACACCAGAGAAAATTATATTTTTGAAATTGTAAACTCGAGGCTTGCCGAGCGTTTTAAATATTTGAAAATATCACTATCGAGAGCGTAGAAATGCCGTTTCATAAGAGAAACGGTTGTGGATGTTTTTCTCTTATGATTTTAAGAAGATTTTGGACAAAACAATGATCCCATTTACCGATGACCCCCTTGAGCATGACGTAATCACGTATGGTCGTATTTTTCATGGCGTCACAATCGTAAAGTTTAAAAATGGCAAAAAATGACGTAATAACTTAATCACTTGCCGAGAACAAACTTTTCTTTCGAGTGGAGAAAAAGTATTCGTCACACTTTTCAGGAAATGTGAAAACAGGACAGAAATTGATGAAAAATTTTAAAAGTTCTATCTAAATGTCATGATATCGGGGTAGTTCATTTGGTTTTTATTCCAACATTAATGTTTGGTTTCATGTGAATTAAACCATCACTACGGCTCCTCAAACAATTCAATAAAATCATTAAAATCTAATGTCATAAATGTAATAGTTATGTTAACAGTGACCCCTTTTAATGCCCTTTTATGGTAACAAGGTAACAAATGCAGTTGAAAAATGATCTATGTAGTTGAATAGGAAATCCACATTTCACCTACATTGTATGACCTTTTTTATTTATTCCATCACCGTAATATACTTTTTATACAGTATGCTGGTTTCGATTTCCCCCATTTCTTTTCCTGTGGAACTTTGATGTAGTCGAACTTCGATGGCTCGAACACCCAAAGGACCGATGAAAACAGTTCGATATTTTTTTTCTCATGACGATGATGCACTCCTTTGTTGTCAAATGAGTAGCCATAATTCTCTTCAAGTCATACAGCTTAAAAAGTTAGTCTTCATCTTAAGGCAATTAAAAAGAAAAAGGCATCAAACAAAACTAAACTAGATCAATTTTTCATGCACTGAGTGTTTATCGCGTGATGTCATATAGTGCCGTGGGGAAAATAATCCTGGAACACAAATATATACCAAAAGTAATTTGATCTAGGTAAATTAAGTTGACAGATTGAAATTTCTCAATTACTCACGAACTGTGCTGGGAGGTGATTGTAATAATCTAGCAAGGTTTTATCTAAATGGGTTTCTTTTTTATGGTCTGTGTTTAATTCTTGATATTAAAACAATTAATCAACCTCCTTGACGAGATCAGGCCTTTAACGTTTGGATACAGCAGACGACGTTATTGGTATTCAATACCAGCGATCTTATTTAAGTTAATTATTCACTGAAACGGATCAAGGATTCCATTTATGCAATAAAATAACAATCTTATTTTTTATTGCTAATATTATACATCTATTCCTGGCTACGAAGACAGTAGCAAGTTTATGGTTAGCGAAATACCGAATTATTCCGACAGGAAGCCTGTAAATTTATACTTTATTGTTAAATTTTCCGCATGACTGATTTTTGAAACCACGTCACCCGCAAACCATGACATGAAATGCACATGAATTGGGTTTTGGTGCGAATTTATGCATGATTGGTTTTCTTTTTAGACCACAACAAAGGATACTCTCGTACATTTTCCAATCTCAAAGTTTGCGGACCGGTTTTGATTTAATCCATGAATAATAGGGACTTTAAACATTCCCTGGGTTGCTTCTCAAAATTCCTTGTTTTCTCATTTTTAGACATTAGTTAAACGTTTATCATCTGTGAACCACGATGAATCAGTCTGAAATTTTGGCAGCTTCTTCTGCAACCTTTTATGCTAATTTTAACCCTTTTGATGTTTAGAAATGAAAGTCTCAAAAATCGGTATTTTTTACCCACAGATTTAAACATTGCCATTTTGGACAAATTTCAACTGCAAACAACTTGACAAAATTGGAACGCAGAATTTGAAGAATGGGGCATTTTTTCTTTAATGTTTTTGTCAGTATGAAAAAATTTTTCAGACAATTTGGAAATTTTGATTTTGACCACTTAATCAAACATTGATGCTTTGGCAAATTTTCAATGCATCGGCAAACGAATACCGAAGCAAGAACGAGGAAAGGGAAATTCTAAAATCATAAATCCAAAATCACGGCAACAAGAATTGAGACAGTATGACAAAGAAAAAACAAAAAAGAACAAGAACGTCACAAAACTAAAGCACTAGCAGTGTAAACCCCTATAAAAACTGAGTGGACAAAAATAGAAAAAAGAAGGAAAACGGGGAGTGTCAAAGAGACAACGACCCAAAGGGGAGTTATAACAACTCAAAGCAACAATAAGATCTTTAATGAACGGTGAGGAAACCCCACACCCAACGGCAGGTCGGAGTTGGCCCCTAAATAAAGAGTAATCAATGACCCTTTGACCCTTCTTTCAAAATTACGTTTGTCTTATGCTTTTTCTGTTCCAAGATAGTGGTCATTGAGTTAGTAGTCTACCTGTATTGGGTTTTATTCGCGTGTTTATATACTATAGGGAAACGGGATAGAGAAAGGGGAGGTTTGGGTACCCATAAACCGGTTTAACCCTACCACTGGCTTTTGCTGGTGCCGGTACCAAATCCGGCTATCCCGAGTTCCTATCGTTATTTATGTTTGTCTCTTGTTTTCATTATTGTTTTTCTGGTGCAGTTTGCCTGTAGTTTGTGGCATGTGATTGTAGTTCCTGGCCATTGTAGGTGTTTGCTGTTTTCCTGTTTTTGTAATCAAGTTCAAAAATAAACATCATCCTAGACTCCTATAGACATAAGGTAAACTTACTGAAAAACAGACAAGACACACAAAGGCTTAATAAATTTCCTGACTTGGGACAGGCGCAAACCTGCTGCGGCGGGGTTAAACTAGTTTTATTGTGCCCAAACCTTCCCCCCTAGCCAATGTGATAAATAAAAATACAATAATAACAATAGTAAAATTCAGTTAGCAACAGGACTGACTCAATTGTGAAAAATTAAACTGAAAGGACTTAATATACGGATATAAACATGAAATCACAAAAGACTGACATGCCAGCTCCAGACCAATTACCAACTGACAAATTAAGTTATGTACCCCCAGTATACAGCTTCCACGAAGATGCTTTCCTGTGAGGAGTTTGGCATAATGATTTCATGTATATCCTTTCGTAAAATATATACCGGAATACATAACAAAAATGCATGGATTCAAAACTTTAAGCAGACATTTGGCTCAATTATTTAGCAAACAATTTTTTTTTAACACGACGTACAAGATTTCCAAAACATAAATAGCAGACTCAGTAATTTTAGCAAAGAAAAATTCTTTTACTTGACGTAGAAGATTTCCTAAACAGGCTCAGTATAAAACAACGGCAGTAGAATGCCGAAAGAACAAAGGAGTGGAATTTACAAAAATCGAAGTCCAAAGACATGGCCAAAACGAGGACGTAGAAAACAATGACACCGAACAAAGAAAACAATGACGTTAGACAGATACAAAGAATAGAAATAAATAAACCCACAACAATCAGAAACAAGCACTCACAGTCTGAACTCCAGTGAAACTGAGAGTGATATCAGGTGCTCTGGAAAGGTAAGCATGTCCTGCTCTGTTAAATTATATACAAGTTTTATCTTTACTGANTTTACTCGACGTACAAGATTTCCAAAACATAAATAGCAGACTCAGTAATTTTAGCAAAGAAAAATTTCTTTTACTTGACGTAGAAGATTTCCTAAACAGGCTCAGTATAAAACAACGGCAGTAGAATGCCGAAAGAACAAAGGAGTGGAATTTACAAAAGTCGAAGTCCAAAGACATGGCCAAAACGAGGACGTAGAAAACAATGACGTTAGACAGATACAAAGAATAGAAATAAAAAACCCACAACAATCAGAAACAAGCACTCACAGTCTGAATTCCAGTGAAACTGAGAGTGATATCAGGTGCTCTGGAAAGGTAAGCATGTCCTGCTCTGTTAAATTATATACAAGTTTTATCTTTACTGATTTAAAGAGCGATAGATCACATGGTCTATTAGGTTTAAGCAGTTGAAGGCGATATGCATTTGAATATTGATTTGTGAACTGTATCCTCATAAATTTTTCTGATCACCTTCATTTAATATGATCTTCTATCTCTTAAGAACATTAAATTAAGTGTACATTAAGAATGGTGCTTAAATCACGAATCATGAATAGTTTGATGATTTTAATTTCCCAATAGTGACCTTTCCCTTTCTTAGCAGCAATATACCTTCCTTTCCAGCCTATGGAGTGTACATTTCACAGTTGATTCGTTACTGTCGAGCGTGTACAGTGATTTTTTGAACAGAGCAAAAACACTGTCCCAAAAGCTGCTTAGTCAGGGATTTCTTCAACCTATGTTAATTTCATCCCTCAAGAAACTCTATGGCCGTCACCATAACATCATTGAAAGATATGACGTGTCAGTATCCCATATGAAAGTGGACATTTTCAGCTAGGTTCACATCTTTCCGGATTTGACTACCGACTTTGACATTTTCCTGGATTGAATCACTCACAGTTGGACGGGTGTTGTTAACAAAGCAGGACATGCTTACCCTTCCGGAGTTTCACTTGAGTCCACACTGTGAGTGCATTTGTTTTGAATGTCGTAATTTCTGTTTCTGTGCTTTGTATCTGTCTAACGTCATTGTTTTTTGTGTCTAACGTCATTGTTTTCTGTGTTGTCGTTTTGGCCGTGTCTTTGGACTTCGATTTATGTAAATTTCACTCCTTTGTTCCTTCGGTATTCTACTGCCATTGTTTGACTTATAAAAAAAATCTCGTTTAATTATATCCACAAACGAGCTAACACCTTCTCATATATGATCTTCTCTCATGTTTTCAATAACTTGACTAATTGTGTTGATTATATTGATATGTATATATATATATCTTTATCTTTATCCTCACCACCATAACAACAGGTACAGAGATGATATACAAACATATGTAGAGTAAATATATACACAACATGCTATATAAGTAAAATGAACCGGTTTCTGCCAGGAGGACATACAATATTCTTTACATTTTAACAAATCTACATAAGTTTATTCTTTTTTCTTTGTGGACGACATTATTTGATTAAAAAATAAAACATTAGTCGTTTGTATAAATTTTTTCTCGTCTGAAAAGGGGCATTTCATAATATAATGATACTCGTCACCCAGATCATTTGTATTACAAAAAATACAAAATCTATTTTCTCGTGGAACATTATTCCATCTGCCATGCTCAATTGGCAATCTAAAATTAGAAGTTCGAAATTTCCACAGTAATACAGAATCTTCATCTTCAAGTCAATCAAAATAGTTTTCCATGCCAAATTTATCCTTTTACAATCTATAATTAATGTATTTCGAATTTTCTTCAAAAGTGGTGTTCCAAACTTATCATTGATATAAGTTTATCACTTAAATATTTTTTTGAAGTCAATACATATGGCAGGCCACATTTATTAAGTATTTTTTTAACAAAGTCTAAACATGGGAATACATGTCTGTCATTAGACTGAGTAACATACATAAAATGGTACATAAAAGAAGAAAACTTGGTTTGTTTTTCTGTAATTAGTTTAGACCGGTAAGATATAACCCCTTGTTTCACATCTATTATTAGAGGATATCTGCCAGGACCTTCATTAATCATAAATTAGGAGTAGAGCTTTTCAAAGTTAAGATAAGTTTACAAATTTTCAGGTGGACTTTTTCAATTTGATCAAAAAATACCCATACCTCACTTCCATTTAATAATATCGGTTCAACTACTTTGTCAAACATATCTGGTTGACAAGAAATTGATAAATTATAATATTTTCCTCTTTTTAGAATTTCATACGTTGCTTGTTTTCCTTTTTTTTCCTTGAGCTTGAATAGTTTTACAAAATTTCGAAGTTTTTGACAAAAGCATTCCTAAATAGTTTAACTTATTTACAATATCGATCTTTTGTCCCTCGAAATAAAAAAAAACAAATAATTTCAAACCTTCTTTGGAAAGGTTTTATTAACATTATCTTTGTGCTTCCATGCTGAACAGTAATTTGAAAAATATCTAACTGTTTTTGTAAATCTCTT
Organism: Modiolus philippinarum; assembly: GCA_002080025.1. Lineage (NCBI taxonomy): Eukaryota > Metazoa > Mollusca > Bivalvia > Mytilida > Modiolidae > Modiolus > Modiolus philippinarum. The sequence goes on from MJUU01067573.1 coordinate 178,568, forward strand.
GGTGTTCCTGCCATCAACTCAGTGTCATCAGCATAGCACAAAATAAATATTTTAAAATACAAATTTAGTTCTGCTTCAATTTTATCTGTAAGAGATAATATCTACCCATGAAGTTTTCCAAAAAAAAAATCATTTAAAAATAAGGCAAATAAGAAAGGTGACCTCTTTACGCCTTGTGGGACTGCCTCTTCACATAGAAAATAATCAGAGACCGAGTCATTATAAAATATATTTGATTTAATGTTTTTATACATATTTTAAATGACTGTAAACATTATGCTATTTATATTACTAAGAATGCATTTATGCCACAATCCTTCCTGCCAAACCTTATCGAAGGCCTTTTCAAAAACAATAAATGTGCAATATAATTTTCGCTTATTTTGTTTTAAAATTTCAAAGACGGAATACAGAGTGAAAATATTATCAACTGTCGAGTACCCTTGATAAAACATTTATTGCATTGACTAAACTCTAAAAACGACTTCGAAAAGAAAATAGACTCAAATGGAGGTAACGATTTACACACTGAAGCTTGAAAATGGTATGTTTCGAAATGAATAGATACACTTTCATCTGAATAACCTGTCCTCATTTAGTCGCGGTTTAAAATACACGAAATATTTTTGTCTTTCATCAGCTTTTTGTGAGATTCTACATGTATAAAATTATGTATAAAGCCAAGTGGGACTCACCTACTTTACAACTAGATTTTTGTTTTTAGTTTTTTTTTTTTTTTACTTTAACCGCAAAAGACATAATAATGCATATGAATCGAAAGCCAATAACAAAGTACCGAAGTTATTGCGAATTTAGTTTCTGCACATACGCAACTTATTTATCAGTTGGAAGTCCATGAACCGAAATGTTTGTAAACGGTGA
>MJUU01067573.1:187645-199125 GCA_002080025.1 Modiolus philippinarum
GCATTAGAAGTCAATTAACATGGTTTCTTTTGATGGTTCGTATAAACCTTTTAAAGAATATCTGCCACTTCTTGAATTTTTCAGATAAATATTTTACTAAACATTCATGCGCTTTACTTTCAACAACTATTTAAAATTTTTTGAGTCCTGAAGCATCCTGGTCCCTGTGTAGTTGTCCCTGGTATTGACTCGAGATAACAAATGTATTCTGTCAGCTGACACCTTTAAAAGTAAATAAATAAATACCAATTTTTGAAAACAAAATTTGTGAAGTTCCAGTCGCTGTCTTGCTTTTGCATAGACATCCCTTCAAATTAAAACATTTGACAGTTAAAAACAGGTTGGTAAAAAAGAACTAACTCGTCGTCGTGAAAAAGAACACCCAAAGAGCTGCCTATTTTGCAATGTATTTCATGGCCTTATTTTATGTTCTGCAAAATCTTTTGTGGTAAGGTTATTTGATGCTGTCTGTTGTTAATGTTTTTGTTTATTTTTATTTATTGATTTATTTTATTCTATTTTTTTTTTATTTTATTTATTTATTTTATTTATTTACTGTAAAAGTATTAATTTTCGCGGTTTCTTGAACTGGGACATGTTCACGGGTATCAATTTTTGCGGTTTTTAGGAAAATATTAGTATCTTGTGATAGTTTCTGGGATGTTCGAGGGTACTTATTTTCGCGGTATTTTGTAAACCACGAAAATAGCGAAAATTAGTACGTTTACAGTATTTTTTTTTGCTGTTCAAATGTTTTGACTTTCTTGAAAGACAATGGTTGACGAAATGTGTATTTGCACAGCAAATTTTATTTCAAGCTTGGAATCTAATCTATTTAGTCGACGCATTGTCTGCATAGTGGTGTAAAAATTTTTGGTACTTTGCCTTAACCCTATGTTTATGAAAAAGTTTAGAAGTTTGAAATTTAAATAATTCATTAAGCAAAAAAAAAAGGGGGGGGGGGATTTTCTACCAAGAAGTAGCGCGCTTTCAATCCCCTATTATATCTTTTCTCTTGTTCTTTTTTCTGCCTTGCAAATTTTTTTTCCTTTTTAGGTTATTGTGGCTCATTCATCACATTTTTGAATTCCTTGTTTTTCTGTAGTGGAATGGCTAGATGAGTTTAACTCACGGACACCACTTTTAATTTTATGAATGTCTTCTATAGGTCAAATTAAGTTTTCATAAAATTCTTCATATAACTTCCTAGGTTTCAGACAAAATATAATACTAATGTAAAATTAAGGGAAAATTCAGAGAAATCCCTTTCCCGAAAATTCTTTAATGTGTTCATCTCCGTTAGAGGCACATGGACCTATATATTTCTTTTTACCATTTAAGTAAGTATACAGTGCTTAATCAATTTAAATAGGCTATGAACAACATTAAGAACTGAGCCTCTTTGAAATTAATTTGCTTTGTTCATCTTGGTACATTAGATTTTCTTTTTTTTCTTTTTTCTTTTTTTTTGTCTATAAAGGTAATACGGTTGAACTTAATAGTATCTCAATTATAACTTGCATTTTAACAATCTTTTTGAATACTTGTTTGAATTGGTAAACTTATACATGGTATTCTGTTAGTGTGGAACAAAAAACACTTTCTAAGTTGAACATAAGTGACGATGACGCAGGTCAAGACATGTAATTGGTCTTGTTTCAGAATTTTGATTTACAATTTGAGTTTTACTTTATTTTTGTTTCATTTGATTAATGAATCAGTTGCTTGAGGAGTGTCATTTCCTACGGTATCGTATTTCTATCAATGCCCCCCCCCCCTCCTGAAAAAATATTTAAATAATCTTATTGGGTTTGCTGTCAATAACTGATTTTACCTTACATTTTCATTCATTTTTTTTTTTGGTCTCCAAATTGTGATTCGTTTTTCCCCGAAGTCTGAAGAGACATAAGTTGTCGAAATGCGCATTCAGAGGGTAAATTCACAATAACTTCAGTATTTTGTTGTTTATACCTCATTTGACTTATGGTTTACTATACTTTGGCTCTTTTCTAATTTGTTTTATTTGTTAAAAATAAAGATATTATGGAGTCCCCCCCTCTGGAACCGTTTTTCTATAGTGTTGTCTGGTGCTTAAAGTGCATTCGATTATCGGGTCGTGCTCTATACGCATCAAACAACACTATAGAAAAACGTTTCCCTCGAGAGAAGTCCTTAATTTGTATTTAGTTTGTATACTATACTTTTGTATTACGTTTTGTTTCATTGTATTTGGATAGATGCATCAAAATGTTTTATAAAATAAATGGTGAGCAGAAATAATTGTTGAAATAGTCTTCTTAACAGCAATTACGCTTGGTTATAATCACGATTATAAATGTACTATCAGCAAGTATAAATGTACAATAGATGAATAAAACCTTTGCAAACATATCAAGAAAAAAGTGAGAAATAATACCGTCAAAGCCAGAAATGTTAAAGTCATTATGAGGTAATGTGATGTGCTAATTGTACCATTTTTGTCACATTATTGTATGTTCTGTTTAAAACATAAAGCACTATATTGCTGAATATCTTTCCAATTTCTCTGCTTAACAAACGAACGCGACGTTAAGTTATTTTGTTGCTACCTTATTTGTGTAATATTGACACGCTGTCATGACTGAAGTTGAAGAATAACAGCGAATAATTTTTTGGGGGTTTCCTCGAAATCTGATTTAAGGCCTTTATATATGTTTATATACAAATTTCAAGTTTTTTATATTTATCTCTACAAAAAAATGGATTTTCTGCGGTAAAGAAAATGCATTGAATCATTGTTTTGTAGTGTATTTATTTGTTCTGTGATAATTACTTGCACAAGTAAACAATGAAGGTTTATGGTAGGTCATGAAAGGCATAAGTTTATCACAAAACATTTTGCACAGTTGTACTTAACTACTAATTCATATGCATTTGAATACCAACATAAATAGAGTTACATGTTCAAACAGAATTGCATTTGAAAAGCTGTCTTTCACTGGTTTTTAGTCATTTCTGTTATTTAAATTGATTTATCAGCTTGTTTGATATTTCAAAGCTTCTCAAAACGGACTTAATACTGTATTTATTAACGTAGAAAAGATAACAGAAAACACTTACAATGGCCGAAAAGTACAATAACATACAAAAAATTCACCAGCGAACTGCACAAAAAAAAAAAAAAAAAAAAAAAAAAAAAAAAAAAAAAAAAAAAACAATAAAAATGACGAAAGATGGACAAAGACAACGATAGGTACTCGAGATAGCCGGACTTGGTACCGGCAAGAGCTATTGTTACAACCAGTTTTGGTGTACCCAAACCTCATCTTTCTTTATCCGGTTTCCCTAGCGTATAATAAACATACACATAAAACCCAATACAGACAGACTACTAAATCAAAGACCACAATCTTGAAAAGGAAAGGATAAGACAAAATATAATTTAGAAAGATGGGTCAAGGAGTGCTCGCCGCTAAACTGTCAGCTAGCTCAATGAGCCTAGTCTGCGGGTAAAACACTATCGCACTACGGAATAAAAATCAAATTCTTTATCTATGACACGACCAAATTATAAAGATACAAACTGCTTGTTCATATCTTATTCATTTGAATCGTTTTTGAATGAGCTTTAACATTTATTTTAGCACATATTTTGACAACGTTCGATTCATATGACGTCATTGATTGTGAATCACATTTTTCTCGAATGTTGCAGATGTAGACACTAAGAAATAAAATGTTAATGAAAGTTGGAATATCTTGATTTCAGTTTACTTGAATGTCGATAATAATGTGCGTTATCATGTTCATTTTTTGTTAATTATACATTACCACCCCAAATTAAATATTGTTTTAAAGTGATTGAAGAAAATTCAAAAGTTATTTTTACATTGTCAAAATACTGCAAAATAGCTATGAATACTCCAATAACCACCTGACATTTAGCACTGTTAGAAAGTTCAAAGTTAGTTTTATGAATATACATAGCTTCGTATTTGTTCATATCAAATAAAACTCAGGTGGAGTTAAAAGAGCTGATTGTCTAAAAATGCAGCTTAGCCAAATGTTTTGCAGTGCAAAAGACTAAGGTTCATTTTTATATGAAAGATTTTTTTTAGTTATACAAGGTAAAGTTTGTCCTGCGTCAAAAACCGACCATCAAGACTTCAAAATTGATTCCGTTTTGATATCCACAAGTGCTGTTTGTTACAATTTCTTTTATTTGTAATATTGATTTTCCTTTGCGTTAAGGCGTTCTTGAAATTATCATGAAATTGATGTATTTAGATAAGAAACATAATCTTTTCATGATTCTTTTTAAACTACAATTCTGACAGTTTTATATTTGCACTAGGTAGATCATTCTTGTACTGCACTGCTAATATTTACAACGATTTTAACTGTCGCATCAAGTCGTTATCAAAATATTTAAATACCGAAGTTACATAGTAAACAGATAATTTCGTTATGCTGTACACGTGTTGCAAAGAATGACCTCTCATCAGCAGCATTAAAATCAAATGATATGGAAAGCCATAATTCCTAAAGAGTAAAAAAAAGAAGTACTCATTACCAAAAAATATCGAAATAGGAGGGCAAATAGAGTACCAAGCACATCTACCGAGTGCCAAACAAGGAATGAAGTCTGAGTATTTTCAAGGGGATTCAATTTTGATAAAAACAGTAAATTTCCACAAAACGCAAGGTGTTTTTTTTCATGTCAGACAAGTCTGACTATTGGGCTGGTGAATAACCTTGGAGACCTCTGGTCTACCAGCAGTGGCACCGACCCAATGGTTTCAAAATACTAAAGTACCGAAGTTGCAGAAAAACTGTTAATTTCGTTATGCTGTACACGTGCTTCAAGGAGTAACCTCTCCTCAGCAGTATTAGAATTAAACAATATGGAAAGCCATAATCCAAAAGAAGTCAAAAAGAAGTACTCATTTCCAGAAATATTGATATAGGAAGCCAAATCCAGTACTAAGGACATCTACCGATATACATCTCTTTTGAGTTTGGCCTCAATTTTTAGGATGGATGCCTTAAACTAAATAATTCTGTAATTCTTTATATCGAAGGGTGAAATACGCGAATTTAACGGCGCACATTTTTTTAACTAAAATAAGCTATATGCATGAATAAAGCTTTATAAAACTACGTAAGGAAATTGTTATTATACTTATTGCCTACTGATATATTATCTAACCGAACTCCAACTTCATACTGTGGACCCGTAGAGGACTTCATTAGAATGTTAATGTCGTTATTAGTATATTTAGTATATTTACTGATGGAACCCAGAGTGAAGATTTGTGTTCTGGCGATTAATATGTATCAGTGTCTACTTTTATCATAGAAAAACACTGTCTTATATATAATCTACTATCTTTCAGTAGTGATTGTTTACAAAGCCAAACAAAAAAAAAGAAAAAAAAACATCCAAAAAGAGATTTTCAAGTGGATTTTTCAGATTATCTGTGGAAGGTTTTACGAACTTCACCTAAATGAACCGCTTGTTTAGAAAGTCATACTTGGGACATTTTTTCAATATACATAATGGTAACTAAATAGACGGAAAGGTTTGGAAACAAAGCAACCATATTACACATATACTTTCTGTACAAACCATCAGTGTATTATATATATGGCTATATTTTCCTGAATAGCATTACATTTAACAACAGTTTAGTGAAATAAAAATTTCAAATTCAGTATAAAATAACGGCAGTAGAATACCGAAGGAACAAAGCACAAGATTACATAAATCAAAGTCCATAGACAAGGCAAAATCAAGAACACCAAAAGACGGAAAACCCTACATGCTCACAAAATACACAACCACTACATATACAACACAAAAAACTAAAGCGCTTACAGTGTGAACTCTCAAAAAACAGATTGACATCAGGTGCTCCGGAAGGGTGAGCATGTCCTGCAGGTCAATCCAGGATAAAGTCAAAACCGGTATTGTCAAATTCGGGAAAACACGAATCTAGCTGAAAATATCAGTTTTCATTTGTGACACTGACATTTCAAATCTATCTACGATGTCGTGGTGACGGCAATATAATTTCTGAAGGGACGAAAGTAACAAGGGCCGAACATATCCCTGACTCAGCAGTTTTTGTGACAGTGCTTTTGCTCTTTTAACAAAGTCACTGTATGAACTGAATGCTCTACAGTAACGAATTAATTGTGAAATATACACTTCATATGCTGGGAATGTAGGTATATTGCTGCAGAGAAAGGGAAAGTTCACAATTGGAAAGTCAAAATCATCGCGTTTGTCATATATCCTAGATTTCAGACGTCCATGTTCGTCAATCTATAACAAAAGGTCAAGGTATGAAGCAGAATTTGGTGTATCTGTTGTCTCTTTAATTTCAAGTTCACTGGGGTAGATGCTATGTAAATATTCTTTAAATCTTGGGTTATTAAGAGAAAGTACATCGTCTATATATCTGAAGCTGAAATTAAAAGTTTGGGCTAGTTGTTTTTGATTTTTTTGTATTAGCCCTTGTAAAAACTTTGCTTCATACGAAAAAAGGAAAATGTCAGCTTAAAGTGGCGCACAATTAGTTCCCATTGGAATTCCTATTGTCTGTTAAAAACGCGGCTTCCACATTCAACAAAAATGTAGTCGATCAAAAATTAAGCATTTTTATCAGGTCATTTTCACTGTATTTCTTGTTTGACTCAGGTGGTTCTTAACAACATATGTTTTATCTTTTCCTATTACCAAATACGAATACCTGCGTTCTCCGTTTTTGGTACAGAAACATTAATGTATCAGATCGGAAATTACTGTTTTAAGTTTATCATGTGGAAGGGTTGTATACAGGGTAGAAAAATCAAAAGTTTGAATGCTATTGCAGTATGCGAGACTGTTTGAAGAGAGCTGTTCAAGGAGATAAAAGTTTAAAGTCCATTCCATAAAGGAAGAGAAGAGGGAGGGTAACAGGGATTCGTTTTAACCAAAAACATAAACGGTACAACATAACTGTTTTGGCTGTTAATATTTATTAATGTGCATTATACACTCAACGTTGAAATAAAATTTTCTTATATTTAGTAAGAAAAAAAAATCATGTTAGAAAAAAGGTTTTATTTGTGTTTTTCGAGCGCCATTATTTTGTGAATTATGGCATGGATTTCTGTCATTGTAGGTGTTTCCTATTATTCACTCGAGATACTAAAATTTCGATTTTCAACATGCGAGCATATTAAAATCAAAATTTTACTATCTAGTGGGAAGAAAAATTTTAACTAGCAAACTAGCTGAATAATTTTTTTTCTCCCATGAAATATGTGTAGTTTAGTAAAGCGCGTAAAATCTAAAATGGCGGGAAATCTCGCGGAAATTCAATCAACGCTCGCTGGTTAAAAAGTCGCGCGCATATGGCAAGCGAAATTGACCTAAATGCAGAGAAACCCGGTTTTGGTTAGCAAAACCGTGTTTTCCTGTCTGTAAAGCTAGGTTTCCTGGACTAAAGTCGACTTAAGTACACAAATGTACAGTAAATGTGAGTTTCCTCTCAGAAATACATACAATGCTCAGCATTCAATAAGTTTCTGCAGTTAAACCCAGGTATCCTTAAGCAAATGTATGTTTTCCTCTCCGAAACCGGGTTTTGATCTACGGAAGCCTGCTTTTGCTCAGGAAACCTAGGTTTCCTTCACTGAACTGTACTTTGCTTTTTAAATTGTAGTTTTCCTTTTTAATTTCATAGAGGGCTAAGGATCGAATAAATTTCTAAAGCTAAACCCAAGTTTCCTGTTGCAAATGTTGGTTTAAGACGACGATTTAATTTTCTCATAGGAAATACAAAATAAGCAGATTACTGAATTTGATTGTTCCATTGTCGTTACTGAATAAGTAAGCTTTATTAGCATTGTTTGGAATAATTTTCTTTGTCTACTTTCATTTTAGATATTTTGAATAAATTAGCTTTCAACTAATTATAAAATGAATCCCGAAAGTTTTAGTATTTCATTGCCTAGAGATGAATAAAGTTAACCATTTTTTATTTCATATCTAGCCGTGTTGGAGTCGTTGTATTTACCGTGTTTCTTGCAAAGCGAAAAAGGTATATCGCACAAGCCGCACTCTAATTTTTCGTTCCTCGTTTTTCTAGTACATCGTGCATGGTACCCGCTAAACGACCTTGAAAAGAGATCTGGCTTAATTTTCTATCGGCACGTATGAAGCACGGATCAATAACATACAGACGTCGAGATATCACTAAAAAGGGTAACAATCCATTCGCGGATTCAGAAAATGTGTACGGGGGGTTTGGGACCCCATTTTCTAAAAAAAATATATTTTGTTAACAATGAAGGGATATGGAGTAAATGCAAATGAGACAAAGTCTCTACAATACATGGTAATAATAAGCAATGGAACAACGCTTTTATTGTTGTTCTTCATCTTGAAGTCACCATGAGGCCTTCAACAATGAGCTTTACTCATACCTCATAGCAAGTTCAAAACGGCCCCTAGCACCGGTTTGAGCCGAATTCATTGCTAATTGTCGAGCAACGCTACATCCATGCCTTTGTACCTAATGATCCATGGATGCGGGATCGTCAACAAACATTAACTTAACTGGCAAAGTGTTCTTACAATCGCTGTCATCCATTGCCCATTGTACCTTTATGTCTCGGGTGTGTCATCATGATATGAATCCAAGCTTTACATGGTTAAAATCATCCCATCAGACACTTACCTTTCCAAAAAAAGGGGGGTGGGGCAGACTTTCATTTCGCCTCTTTTGTATTTTTTGCAAAAATTCTGCACTGTATCATTTTTTCTAGCAAAAAAAAAAAAAAAAAAACAGCATTAGTTACCATGACCGAGGAAATATAATAATTTCAAAAGTTGTGTTTTGTATGTAATTCATAGAAAAAAATATGAAATTTATATAAATCGTTATATATAAAACATACGTCTTCAGAGGGATATGATGAAATGAATTGAATAAAAATCATTTGGTTAATGTTCTGTATCAGCTTCTACATGTTTTTCGATAAATAGACTTCCAGATATTTGGTTTGATTTGCACTGATGAGATATAAGTTGTCGAAATGTGCATATGCTGAAAATGAATTTCAGTAACTTCGGTATTTCGTTATTTGGTAATGATTAAGGTTCAGTTTAAATCAATAAATATATATTATATTGTTCAAACTCCACCTTATGTTAAAATTCCTGACATATGTACATCACATTATATAAAACTAAGGAAAAAGGATATGATGAAGTAAAATTTTCTAAAATAGCCTTGGTCATTTTTAAAGCTTGGTTTTTAATTGTTGAAAAAAAATCTCAATTTTTCAAACTTTATCTTTGCTAAAATTTATTAAACATGTATATTGAATTACAAATAATTCTTTATATTATGTAGTAATATATTCAAAAAGCAGAACTGTTTTCCCTCGCATAAAAAGAGTTATTTTTCAAATAACTCGGTATTTATATTATGTAGTAATATATTCAAAAAGCAGAACTGTTTTGACAATTTTTTAAGATAGAGTTAAAACCGCAGAGTAAAATCTTACTTAAACTTTCACGACATTGCATCAACACTTATTCAAAACAGAGACAATATGTACAGTGTATACATAATGAATGACTAGAAAAAGTAGAAGTTTTAAAAAAACTGTTAATTGTTTTGCCATTTTATAAGATTAAATCAAAAAGACAGACTTAAAATCTTACCTTTCAAACCCAACCTTTTGCTTTTGTATATCGAGATATGTATATAGCATGATAAAAAAACTCCTGGTTTCGGTGAGTAAAACCTAAATTTGCTTGCGGAAACTTGGGTTTAGCTTCAGAAACCTATTTGATGCTGAACATTGTATGTATTTCTAAGAGGAAACTCACATTTGCAGTACTAAAGTCGAGTTTAGCCCAGGAAACCCTGGGTTTCCTGTCAAAAAATCTAGCTTTACAGACAACCAAACCAGGTTTTGCTAACCAAAAACCGGGTTTCTCAGCAGCATTTTGGTTAATTTCTCTTGCCATACGCGCACATTTAACACACTGTTGAGAATGGGAGAAAATATTTTCTTATATAATTTTACTTACCGGTTATTGTTTTAAAACACTGTCGAGTTATAAATAAGTTATACTTAATTAAGAAGCATTCACTTTAATAAATATTAGATGGAATAGATCTACAAACTTAACACATTTGCCAAGCATCTAATTTTCGATGTCAAAGAAATGCAATGTATAAAATAAATTGAGGCTATGTCATCTATGTTACTCATGTATTTTGTTGTCTGAAAGCTTTTTAAAAGCATACTGTCTCCAAACCAGACATGTCTACTACAATTTATTTTATAGACTTGATTTCTAGGGAAATTATTGTCTGTAAACTGTATCATATATTTTCAGCTGAAATAGTGATTTGTATATGTCAATATGACAAAAGTCTATCATTAATTTTTAATGCAATGTCTTATTCCCATCCAATAAAGAATAATTCTCATGTTTTTTTTTTTTACATTAAATCAAGTACAGTTTTGTATTAATTTGTTTCTCAATATCACATTTCTGTGTAATGTCTATCCATGGCAAGCAAATTAACGTAATAGCCAAACGAATGCATCTCTTTTTCAGGAACCATGGTAGAGACAGTTTAATTGAATAAAATATTTTTACTTGTATTGCTCAGCTAAATATCCCGGACATTTGAAAGCGAAATGACATCTTCCAATAAATTTACTACAGTTATGTAAAGTGTAGTACTCAGTAACTTTTGTACCATTTTGCGTCTCCATTGCACTATCACGTTTTGTTCGATTACATTTTCTCACTTCATCAATATACGTAAGAACGAGCCAACTCTGCTGAAGTTTCTTTTTTAATTCGCAAAAAGGGAGTATTTTTTAAAATATTGATTTATTATTACTATTTCGGGGAGAAATTGTTAGTCTTCTATTTTCAGATTACGATAATATCTTCTCATTCTTTTTCGTATGAAGACATTTTAGATTATTGATATTCCTGGATTGAATAAGACAATCATGCCAATATCTCTGCTTGTTGACTATTGTTCCCTTTATGTATTCATCAACCCAGAAGTCAATATCTCGTAGCTGGTCCCAAAAAGTTTTATTTGAAACTTCAGTGCAATAACTTAAAAAAAATCATTATGTTAAACCTTTAGAACTATCTACCTCATGTATAGATCTGTCTGGTTTTGGCTACAATGTATTTAGTAAGTCATATTGGTTATTTGTTCTATAGTACTTTTTTCGGTTTATACTTTTCTCATTTTTTATTGATCTGTGTTGAAGACACATACATTGTCGAAATAGCAAACTGCTGAAACCAAACTTACAGCTTAAGACACTAGTGCTTTTGTCGGGCAAAGGATGACAGTGATTGTAAGAGCACTTTGCCAGTTTAATTGATGTTTGTTGACAATCCCGCACCCATGACCAAGAAAGACATGGATGTAGCGTTGCTCGACAATTAGCAAAGAATT